>VDFB02273477.1:0-148175 GCA_007258455.2 Sequoia sempervirens
CTTGAGAGAGTTATTGTCCAAATCATATTTTTGGGAAACTACTTGCAAACTAGGGATCACAATTTCAAACTATTTAATATTTGAGGTAGTGGAGTCAACCTAGTAAGTAGATCTTAGGTCTCTAGCTAAATAATAATCAAAGTTATCTTCCTCATAGTAGGAAGGATCAAAGTATATATCATTAGATTAGGAAGATTACAAAGAACGAGTCAAGTGAGATGAAGGATTAACCTTACTAGAAGAGTAAAAGGAATGGTGGGAGGCAATTGTGGCCAAGGTTTTCTTAATAGAGAGTTTATTTCCAAATTCAAGGGCAGATTATTCAATTCATGAAACTTTCTTGCAATCAATTGGAGGGGAGCAAGAAAATCCTTGATATAGGTAGCAATTCCCTCCTCACTTCTTAGCTTAAGAGGGGAAGAATAAGGGACATCAAAATTTGTTGGGTTTTTGGGCACACTCACAATAGGGGTAGGAAAGTTGAATCAATGGAAAGAATAAAGATGGAAAATTAGGCCTTGGTGGATATGGATTTATGCTTATTTAGGACTTCCACAACACATTGTTGAAGAGGACTTAGCAAAAACTATGGGAAAATAACAAGAAAATAATGTCTAAGGTGATTCAAAAGGGGAAAAAATAAGAACAAATGTCACTATACTTGGTCCTCTAGAGTGATATACTTAATTAGTTGTGTACTTACTTCCTCCCATGGTTTAGACAATTTTTCTCTTCTATAAATTTTTTGGAACCACTCAACCTTCTCATTGTTAGAAATGAAAGTATTCATGGAACTTTTGACTTTGGACTTGTCATCTCTCTTAATCTTAAGCTCTTTTGACCATAAATCAATGGTAATAGCAATGTAGTCCTCAATGATGGAAAATTAGACACTTTTGATAGTAACCTACCCATTATTCCACAATTTTACAAATTGAACTGGCATGAAATGATCATATCCCTTTAGATTCTCTAAATAGAAATCTATGCCACCATTAACAAAGATCTACCACACGTATTCATCACTTTTGATAATTTCACAAGAGGTGGGATCCATGCAAACCTAGTCTCCACCCATAATTTTACCCACCAAATGCAACAAAGGAGAAAAGTTGTTACCTAGAACCTCTAAAGTAACTAGATATGAATCAATAAGAAAAATAGAACCCTTTTGGTAATTGAATAGAGAAAAAGTGAAAATGATAATGCTAAGCTCTTATTGATGAAATGAATACCTACCCATGTGACAAGATACTCAAATTATTATACAAATAATTAAGATGATTGATCATAGCTACACACATATACCAATGTAGAGAAACATTGGAATGCATGAGTTGAATAAGGGTTTTCATCATTTTAATGAGAGGGTGCTTGAAACTAGGAAAAATCCTATGAAAAACCCACTTTCCTAGAGTTGAGGGTAGGATCTCCACTTGGAAAATTCATCTTAAATTATGTTACAATTATTAGATGGTTTAATTTTACTTAGTTATTATTTCTATTTATTTTTTAGTAGTGTATGGGTTAGGACTTATAGATTATCATGCCTAAATTCTTATGTAAACAATATAGATAAGGCTAGGACAAAGATATAAGTCAAGGTTAAAAATTGATTATGTATAGATCTTAACTAAGGTTGAGTTCAAACACATATAATTTTGATTTTAATTCCTATTTATATCACTAGTAGAATTTGGCCAATAAATGACTAGGTGACTAAAACTTTTAGTCACAACAACTAAAAATAACTAAATTCTACTCATTTTTTGCAACTCAGCTATAAATGAGTAAATAAATGACTAATTTGGTCGTTGACTAAAAAATTTTAGTCACATAAATAAAAATGACTAAATAGTTAGTCATCAAATCCAAAGTAGACAAAATTTAAAAAAAACAATTCGGCCACTTATTGGCATGATGTATTCATGTGCACGATGTATTGGCGCAATTATTCACATTCATTGCAAATTCATTTGTCTCGTTATTGCAGATTCATTTGTCTTGCTTGACCTAGCTTCATTCATTCATTGCAAACATCATTTCATTCGTTAGCCTGAAATGAGGCATTTTGATCAGTTATAGCAGGTATTTGCATGGGTGATAAGGATTCAGAGAGGACCTCGAGACTTTTGAAAAGGCAAGAAAGGGCAAGGAATTCAAAGTTTGCTGCAATGAATTTGAATTCGTTGAGGCCCTTTGTAGCGAAATCGGATTTGGGGACGCCCTTTGTAGTGAACTCAGAGGTAATTTGAAACCCTCATTACATTAAACAAAAATTTGAAACACTCATTACAATCTACTTCTCTTAATAATGTTCTTTTACAATCTTTCCATTGTTCTGCTTCATTATGTGCTCGAGCTAACTATAATAAAATTTGGGTGTCAATGCCAAATTAGAATATCTTCAAACAATTTTGATACATTTTCACTGCAAGTGCAAACTTTCCTTGTGCAAAGTAAACATGTGCTAGATTTAACCACACATTCTAGGCATCTAAACAAAGATGTTTCCTGCTACAACTTCTTGTACCTATGAAAAAATTTCCTTTGTAATATCAAATTGACCCCTTTTAGCTAGCACAATGGCTGCCTCATTTGTAGCATAAACATTTCTTGGTCTCTGTTCCAACACTTTACAATATAGTTCTCTATACTTCTCAAGATGTTGTGCCTCCACCTTTGGATCCCTCCTCTCATTGCGAATAGCTGCAAAATAATTCCAATTTCCAAGTGAAATGTCAACATAAGAATTCTTTGCATTTGATTCACTTTGTGCAGCTTTAATTATTTCTTTGCTTTAAGCTAGTCATCTACTTTCAGTTCCATTTTTCCAAGCATAGATAAAGCATTTGATGAGTTTTTATCCACCTTAAGTGCATCCCCAATCAATTCTAGGCTTAGTTGGATATGATTCTGAGCCTGATCCATGGCTACAAGACGTAGATATGCATTCACATAATCAAGAAACTTGAACAATATTAGCTTGTATAAAAGATTTACTTTTTCAGTATCATGTAGTTGTTCAAAAATCCTAGCAAGATTAAATAGTGTTGTGAATTTATCCCATGGTAACTCAAGAGAAATACCACCTTCTTCTAGTCGATGGAAGAATTTCACATCCCTAAAGAGCACAGGAAAAACTGCAGAATTAGCACTAGGGATTTTATTTATGAATTCAACCCAAATGCCATTTCCTAATTCCTCCATAAAAGTTTGTTGAGCCAACTCTAGTTCACCACGGTCAAAATGAATAACCCCAATGTTGTTTAGAAATTGAATAGGTACTTCTTTTCTTCTCTTCTTCAAAAGAGACTTTGGTGTCTTAAGAGAATCTAAGGTTGCACTGGGTTTTGACGATATTAATAACTCACCCATCTTGATAAATGCATGGGCATCATGTGGATCTATGGGATTTTTCTTTCTTAAAATTTGCAATGCCTTCTTTTCCAGCCCTTGCTAAGCATATATATGTCCTACAACTTTTAAGCTCTCACAGTTCTCAAGGGGACCTCCAAAACCTTTTCAAAATTTGAGAGAGAACTCTTAAGATCTCCCAGCTTCAATTGAACCTATCCATAAAATCTTGTGGCCTTTGGATTTCCTTGACTAATGTCATGTAGTAGCAGCCAGTGGTGTCATAATCACCTTTACTATGATAAGATTGTGCAAGATTATAATATGAATGAGATTTCTTGAGAGGGTGGTTAGTTGAAACAAGAGTTGTCTCAGTCAATTGTTCCACAAGAAAATGTTGCTCTGGAGTGAAGTAAAAATGGTTTGCTAAATGATTCAATGCCATTGCAGAGTATAGGTATAATTGAAAGGCTCTACACATATTTTCCATTCCTTCATGAACATTACCTTTTTACTAACTGTGAGAATCCTACAAGTAAAAAATGCACAAAACTAACCACAAAGATTTATGTAGAGGCAAAACATCATTTCCTAATGCCTCCATAAAATTTTGTTGATCCAACTCTAGTTCATCACGCTCAAAATGAAGATTGCTAATGTTGTTTAACAATTGAATGGGTACTTCTTCTCTACTCTTCTTAAGAAGATAATTTGGCATCTTAAGAGAATCTAAGGCTGCACTAGGGTCTGACGATATTAATAACTCACCCATCTTGATAAATGCATGGGAATCATGTGGATCTATGCGAGTTTCCTTTCTTAAAATTTCCAAAGCCTTCTGTTCCTATCCTTTCTAAGCATATATATGGCCTAAAGCTTTTAAGCTCTCACAGTTCTCAAGGTGGACCTCCAAAACCTTTTCAAAATTTGAGAGAGAACTCTTAAGATTTCCCAACTTCAATTGAACCTATCCACAAAATCATGTGGCCTCTGGCTTTCCTTGACTGATGTCATTTAGTAGTGGCTAGTGGTTTCATAATCACCTTTACTATGATAAGATCATGCAAGATTATAATATGAATGGAATTTCATGAGAGGGTGGTCAGTTGAAACAAGAGTTGTCTCAGTCAACTATTCCACAAGAAAATGTTGCCCTGTAGTGAAGTAAAAATGGTTTGCTAAATGATTCAATTCCATTGAAGAGTACGAGTATAATTGAAAGACTCTACACATCTTTTTCATTCCTTCATTACCACTACCTTTTTCACTAACTGTGAGAATCCTACAAGTAAAAAATGCACAAAACTGATTACAGAGATTTATGTAGAGGCAGAACATAATTTCCTAATGCCTTCATAAAAGTTTGTTGATCCAACTCTAGTTCATCACAGTCAAAATGAAGAACCCCAATGTTGTTTAACAATTGAATGGGTACTTCTTCTCTACTCTTCTTCATAAGATACTTTGGCATCTTAAGAGAATCTAAGGCTGCACTAGGGTCTAATGATATTAATAACTCACCCATCTTGATAAATGCATGGGCATCAGGTGGATCTATGTGAGTTTCCTTTCTTAAAATTTCCAAAGCCTTCTCTACTAGCCCTTACTAAGCATATATATGGCCTAAATCTTTTAAGCTCTCACAATTCTCAAGATGGACCTCCAAAACCTTTTCAAAATGTGAGAGAGAACTCTTAAGATCTCCCAACTTCAATTGAACCTATCCATGAAATCTTGTGGCCTCTAGCTTTCCTTGACTAATGTCATGTAGTAACGTCTAGTGGTGTCATAATCACCTTTACTATGATAAGATCGTGCAAGATTATAATATGAATGAGATTTCATGAGAGGGTGCTCAGTTGAAACGAGAGTTGTCTCAGTCAATTGTTCCACAAGAAAATACTACTCTGCAGTGAATAAAAAATGGTCTTCCAAATGATTCAATGCCATTGCAGAGTACGAGCATAATTGAAAGGCTCTATGCATCTTTTCTATTCCTTCATGAACACTACCTTTTTCACTAATTGTGAGAATCCTACAAGTAAAAAAATGCACAAAATTGACCACAAAGATTTATGTAGAGGCAGAACATCATTTCCTAATGCCTCCATAAAATTTTGTTGAGCCAACTCTAGTTCATCATGCTCAAAATGAAGAATCCCAATGTTGTTTAACAATTGAATGGGTACTTCTTCTTTGCTCTTCTTCAGAAGATACTTTGGCATCTTAAGAGAATCTAAGGCTACACTAGGGTCTGATGATATTAATAACTCACTCATCTTGATAAATGCACGGGCATCATGTGTATCTATGTGAGTTTCCTTTCTTAAAATTTCCAAAGCCTTCTTTGCTTGTCCTTGCTGAGCATATATATGGCCTACAACTTTTAAGCTCTCACAGTTCTTAGGGTGGACCTCCAAAACCTTTTCAAAATTTGAGAGAGAACTCTTAAGATCTCCCAACTTCAATTGAACATTTCCACAAAATCTTGTGGCCTCTAGCTTTCCTTGACTGATGCCATGTAATAGTGGCCAGTGTGTCATAATCACTTTTACTATGATAAGATCATGCAAGATTATACTATGAATGAGATTTCATGAGAGGGTGGTCAGTTGAAACAAGAGCTAAATTAGTCAACTATTCCACAGGAAAATGTTGCCCTGTGAAGAAAAAATGGTTTGCTAAATGATTCAATGTCATTGCACAGTACATGTATAATTGAAAGGCTCTACGTATCTTTTCCATTCCTTCATGAACACTACCTTTTTCACTAACAGTAAGAATCCTACAATTAAAAAGTGCACAAAACTGACCACATAGATTTTTCCCCATTTCAAACAACAAAATTGCCAAAAAAATGCATTTACAACTTGCAAAAAAATGTAAAATAAAATCACGTTGATTTTTGTGCCAAAAAAAAACCATGATACCATAGCTTGTTGCTTACTATTATGCTTTGATAGATTTTTTCCAAGCATCCATAACTTTTTTGAAATCACTTGTTTTAAGCTTTTAGCCATAGTAGCAAGGCAATAAACTATTTGATAAAATGCTTTGGTAGACATGTATGAAAAATGTGGTAGCATAGAAAAGGAAATGAACTTTGGAAAAAATGCCTCAAAGAAATGTGATCTCATGGTGATGGAATGCCATGACGAATGCCATGACAAGTGAATTGTTATGGATTTTCATGACATTCCATCACCATGAGACCACATTTCTTTGAGGAATTTTTTCAACCAGTTCACTGACTTGTCTATGCTATTGCTTACTATTATGCTTTGATAGATTTTTTCCAAGCATCATTAGCTCGTTCGAAAGCACTTGTTTTAGGATTTTAGCCATAGCAACAAGGTAGTGAACTGTTTGATAAAATGCTTTGGTAGATATGTATGAAAAATGTGGTAGCATAGACAAGGCAATGAACTTTTTGAAAAAATGCCTCAAAGAAATGTGGTCTCATGGAATGCCATGACAAGCAAATGCAATTGGAAGTCTCTCCTAGTTATTAGTTATGCAATGTGAAGTAAGTGCATAACTGCTTAGGTTGACTTTGTAAAAACTATATTGTAATTGAAATTTTGTCATCTATCAACATCTAGTTATTAGTTATGCAATGTGAAGTAATGCTTTGAGATTGAAAGATGTGTAATGCAATGTAATCAACAATTTGAATGTAAACTACAAAAATATTTTTTTTACAATTCATTAGTTAAACTCTCTATTTTATTTTCTCTCTATAACTCTATTGCTATGGAAATGCCTTTCAATTAAAAAAATAGTTTTTGTCTCTTAGTCTATAGTTTTTTGTTGCTATGTGTAGAAAATTACAGATGGATCAACGTCGAAGGTTGAAATACAATGAATTTAATGAGAGAATAGCTGATGAGAGTGACATGGACAAATATCCATGTCCATGTTATGACTGTCTTGGTGGAAAGGTGAAAAAAGAAGTCAAATTTATCAACATATGATAAGATATGGGTATAGTGGTATAAGCCCTTGGAATGTCAATTATTACAAAGATGTGATAGAATGGAAGAGTGTGAGAGATTAAGAGGCAAAAAACATACATGAAGTGGCACCAAACATAGATGAAGTGGCACCAAACATTGATGAAGAGGCAACAATGTTAGACGAAGGGTTTGAAGTTGATAGAATGTTGAATGAGGGTCTAAACAATGATTGGGCCAAGTTGATGGAGGATGCTTCAAAGCCTTTGTATGCTAATTGTAGGTTAAGTTGTTTGACAATAATCCTTCAAATTCTTAACTTGCAAGTGGTGTTTGGTTGGAAAAATGAGAGTGTAGATCAGTTATTGGCATTATTAAGTTCATTGTTACCACTTGACTCCACATTGCCAACAAAACAAAGTCAATGTAGAAAGGAAATAACTAAGCTAGGGTTAGGGTATGAAAAAATCTACACATGTGTGAATGGTTGTGTATTATTTCACAAGAATCTTGCAAGTGAGAGTGAATGTCCAAAATTTCATGAAGTGAGGTATAGAGAAGGGTTGAAATCAATTGTGGTTCCTATAGAGGTTCTTCACCACTTTCCGGTAATCCCACGATTACTTTGAATGTATAGGTGCAAAGAAATTGTTGAACTTATGCAATGGCATGCCCAAAATAAGAGGACTAATGGAAAACAATGACATGTGCCTAATTATAAGACGTGGATGGAATTTGATAACAAATGGCCTGATTTTTCTCAAGATCATTGTAATAAAAGGTTGGGTTTGGCTCTAGATGGGGTGAACCCATTCTTAGATCAAAGTACTAAATGGTCAACTTGGAAAATGTTTTTAATAAAATATAACTTGCCTCTATGGTTAGCAACTAAGCCATTTTTCTTAATGCTATCATTGATTATACCAAGAAAGAAAAGTGTGACTTCAGATACAATTGATGCTTATCTAGAGCCATTATATGACGAGCTAATGGAATTGTGGAAAGGAATTGAAGCAATTCAATCTTTAAGGGATGGTCATTCAATCAAATTCATTTTAAGAGCTTCCTTATTGTTTATGATTCATGATCTTCCTGCATATGGCACATTGTCTGGTCTCAGTGTTCATGGACACCATGTATGTCCTACTTGCAACTTCAAGGATTTTGTGAGGAACTCAAGAAGTTTGCATAAGTGTATTTATTATGGACATCGTTCTTACCTTAAAATGGATCATCCATATTGTCAACAAAAAACATGGTTCAATGGTCAAGAAGAGAATCGTGAAGCACCATTGCTAATAATAGGTAATTACATTGTTGAGAATGGACAAAAAGGAATGTCATTTATTGAAATTAATGGGATTGTTGGTAGTAGACATGATCCATGTAATGAAAGCAGTGTAGAAAGGTTGTGCATATTATATAAGTTGTAATACTTTAAGGATATAGTCATTAGACATACTATTGACTTTATGCATACTGAGAAAAATATAGCCTATGCTATTATAGAAACTCTTTTTGGTGATTTTGATACTATTTCATCACGTGAAGAATTTTGACAACTAAAGATTCATTGAAATATTTGGGTTGAAAAATATGATGATGAAAAATATAGAAAACTTAGTGCTCTTTATGTTTGGACAAAGGAACAACATGCACAATTCTTACAGTTGATGTCTCAGACTCACTTTCCCACTAGATATGTAAGTAGTCATATTAGAAGCCCAACTAACATTAATGGATTAAGAGGCCTCAAGACCCATGAATATCATGTCATAATGGAGAATATTTTACCTATCGTGGTAAATATATTAAGTTTGGAAAAGGGGCCAAGATTGGTAGTTATAAGGGTCGGCCTAATATTAAAGAGAATGAGTTTACCTGTATTAGATCCTTCAAACTTTAATAGTTTGAGGGAAGAGGTTGTTGAAGTCCTTTGTTTATTGGAACGGGAATTTCCACCAACAATATTTAACATTTCTATGCATCTTTTGATACATCTACAATATGAACCAAAGCATTGTAGTTCGATAAGAACAAGATGGATGTATCCTATAGAACGATATATGAAGGTTTTGAAAAAAATTGTTCGTACTAGGGAAAAACCGGAAGGCAACATATTTGAGGGATATTCAATGCAAGAGACCATGGGATTTTGCACAGAATATATGAAGGATTTAAAAAATGTCAATCAACGTGTATGGGATGATGATAAAGAAAATATAGTTGCAAGTGAAGTATTGGAAGGCAATGGATGTCGCTTCAAGTTATCACATCAAGAAAGAAGTGTGATACATGCCTATATTCTTCAAAACACATCTTCGTTCGATAAGTGACGCCAGTAAAAAAAAAAAAATTACAAAATAATTTATTTACTCAATTACATTTACACATCTATATTATCAATCTTACTATTTGTATGTTAATATTCTATGTAGAAAATATGAAGAATACAATCAAGCTTGGATGCAACATTGACTTGAAAGGAGCAGATGTCATGTTGATTTGATTGGAGGTGATTCTTTTCCAAAATTTGAAGAATGGATTGCTAATGCAGTCAGTGATGCAAAAGAATAAGGTCAAGATATAACAACAGAGGAAAGTGAGCTTTCACAATCTCCACATTTATGGACTACACGATTCAATGGAATGTGGGCCTATGGTATTCATTTAAGAGTGGAAGAAAAAGACAAATGAAAGATAAATTGTGATTATGTTGTTAGTGTCAAATTTCTTCATGAAAATGAGAAGAAATTTTATGTTGGATTCATCCAACAAATTATTCTAGTGGACTATGGTGAAAATAGTCCTATATTATTAAAATGTAAGTGGATCTGACCATCTATAGTACAATTTGATGAGTATGGATTTGTATGCGCAAATACAAGATAATTTTTAATCAGAGACAGATGAGTCATATGTTTCCCCTCTTCAAATTAACCAATCATTTCTAATTGATGATGTAATAAGCCTAGGATGGTCGTATGTCACTCAAATAGAGTCTCATTCAAAATGAAAAATTCATGGAAGTTGTTGATATAATGCTTGATGGGCAATATGTTAATTTACAAGAAACATTCAAAGAAGTGGATGAAGATGATGATGGAGTGTTTGAAGAAAAAAAATTGATTACCAATGAAGAGATTGGGAAAGAGAATGCATTGCATGTCACAGATGAGGATGAGGAAGAAAATCAAGCAGATGCAGACATGAATGATCAAGATTCTAATCTTGCTAGAAATGCAAATGATTATGATGATGTTTTATCACCTTAAGAGGTTAGCTTGTCACCTAAACTTTGGTTATATGTATGGTGTAATTTATTATTGAATGTAATAAAGATCTGAGTATAGTTATGCTTATTCACTGTTGTTTTACTGATACATTTATGAATGTAATCATCATTATTCTGCTGGTGCATTGTATACAAAACTTGAGATGTTCACTGCTGACTTGAAGTGCATTTAAAGTTAGGTTCAATCATTCTTCTTAGTTTTCTTACTTTGGTTGAAAATTTAAAATTAATTTTGTTTAGTTAGAATATAATTTCTTGTATGTCCTATATGTTTTCTAGATGCAAACATATAATGAACATATGTGATTTAATAATACATATAGATATCTTAACATTAGGTGAACTAAGCCTCCCCATTAAAAACAAAGAAATGATCTCTTAGGTCTGACTGACACTGAAAACTAAAACTGAGAGACTACAAAATTAGAAAATTATTCAATCTTTTCAATAGAATGATATCTAAAATATTGCATTCATAATAAAATCCAATACTGCACTGCCACAATAGTCAATAGAGGTATGTGTGGGATGGTGGGACATATAGATCAATGTACAAATGCTTACCGTAATACTATGACAACCAAATATGAATACCATAGGGTGGTGGTGAGAACATGTTAACAATTAAAGTAAACCGCTGCCTTGCTAGGGGTAAACAGTGACACTGTGGTATGGCGGTGAACAATCACTCAACCACTAGAATTAACCCATTGTCTCACAGGAGTCCAAAGGGGTGTGCACGAGGTGGCGGTACTGCTACCACTGCCCCACAACGGTCTTGATATGACAAAGCAGTATGGCGGTGAACAGTCACTCAACTACTAGAATTAACCCATCATCTCGCGGGAGTCCAAAGGGGTGTGCACAGGGTGGCGGTACTACTAACGCTACCTTGCAACAAGCTTTAAATGATAAAGCGGTACTACGGTACAAGCTATCAAGCATTAAATGATTACACCATTCAATTTCCCAAGATAAATGACATGTATTCAAACTCGAATTATGGGCAGATTCTAAAATATTTTGCACGAGTTGACATTAATAGTGAGGTGACTGAGCTCAACAACAAATATTACTTGGGACTCGATGAAATTTTGTCAATCATTCACAAAACTCAGCGTATTGGAGGCAAGGGAGTTCAAGCAAGAAAACTCTTTAGCTATTATTTCATCGAGTAAGTTCATAGAAACCCTCTGTAGCGAGTGTATAAGAATTGAATTTGCTTCTACAAGTAGACACCTAAGAAATCAATTAAGATTAAATTCTTCATCATTCCACCCAAAAGAAGTCAACTTGTGAGTAAAAAGGATCTTGAGTCCACAATTTCTAAATCAAAGAAGAGGTCCCTACAACAATCCATTTTAGATGTGTTGCCTAATTTTTTAGACAAAGGATCCAAAAAGGTGTTTAAAGATACAACTCATGGATGTAGAGACCCAATTATCCCTATCTCAGGGTGGGATCTATTTTGGTGCTTCTATGAAAAAAGGGTTGAGAAGGTTCTAGTTTTTGAATCCTTGGACCTTAGATTTGGCCAAATTGATAGTCCCAAATGTCTTCATAGATGTTGAGTTTATTAAAGTATTGGCACAATATTATCACTTGACTACTAGGACTATAAGAATGCAAGATGGTTCACCATTAGTGGTGCTGACTAAAGAAGCAATTATAGAGGTTTTTATGTTAAAAAAGAAAGCTATCACTAAGATAGACTTGGAAAGAAGTGAGGAGGATTATAAGATATTGAGAAAAACCTACAGGAGTGATGAAATTCCTTTACACATGAAAAAGGGTGTAAACAATAGGGGGGTACTTATCCCCCCCTCCCAAAATGAGTCATTTTCCATAGAAGACTTCCAAGTATATTTCAAAAGAACTTATATTGCTTTGTGCCAAGTGCTTGGAATAGATGCTAAAGAGAGGATGCAAACATATCTCATGATGATGGAAATGAGGATACAAAATATTGAAGTCAATAGTGAGTATGACTTTGCTACTGAAATTGAGAAAGTGCTACATGAGGGATTTTTGCAAGTAAGAGAGAACTTAGCTCCCATAACTTTTAGGAAATACTCTCTTCTGTCATTTAATATTTTACCAAAACATTATTAGATAGACTAAAAGAATGTGTTTTGGAATGACTAATGATGAAGGGAATAGGTTGCTTGTACAAAAATGGTGTTACATCTGAGATAATAGATGTAAAAATAGTGATTATGTAATATTTCATGATGATTTTGTATTAAAGTTCATGGCTACTCTTGGTCATATTTCACCAAGATTGCCTAATAAAATCATGCAAGTATTAAGACCTTTAGCATTGAAGCTAGAGCAAGGACACAATCACAATTTCGGTGGCTGGTTCTTCTTAGCAGACCAAATAGTAATAAGGGTCTATGGGTGTCCTCAAGCCCCACATGTTTTACCTAAATTTGTTTCTATTTGAATTACATTTTTAGAATTTATGTGGCAAATGTTATGGATGGAGCACTGGGATGTTGTGAAAAGACAGAAAAATGGGGCATTCCTCCTTGACCTAACTGAATGTGAGGGGTTATCTGTAGGGTCTGACACTCTTGAAGAACTACATAACTATTTGATGATGTAGTATTCATTGAAGTCATGAGGAGAAAGGGTCTTTGATCCTAAAGGGCATATTAATTTTATAAAGAAAACACTTCTCACTAAAGTTGGGATTACCCATGTAATGGATTACAAAGAAGATGTAATAAGAAATTGCTTTACACGTGATGAATTTTTTCAGAGGAAGAGGAAGTGGGAAATCATAAAGAGGCTTGAGGAGGAGAAGAAGAAAAGGGAAACTAGATTCCAAGGATTCTATTTTGAAGAAAAGAATCCTATCAGAAGGATGAACGTAATAATTGACAACTTTGAAAGATTATATGTTGAACCAGAAAAGAAACCTGAGGGTCAGTCTTTGAAACCCTCCAAGCTGCCCATAAAACATAGTGGTATTTTAATCACAGAGCCCCTACTAGACACTGCCACAATACAATCAGAAGCATCCCCTGAGCAACCAGGTCCTAAAAGGCAGAAGACACATGGAGTGGCCCCCTTAGTGGCATATGAAATAAGTGAAGGAGTAGGGGATACTGAAGAGGTAGTCGATGTACTTTTGAATTTTAAAGATGATGAAGTTGATCAACCATCGTCAAAGCTTGCAATTGATGCTCATAAACCAAAAGAAAGAGTGGATGTACATGGGCATAATGATCAAGAAGTGCATGATGATGAAAGGGTGATTGTTTCCCTTAGATTTATTGAAGATGATGAATTTATTTAAACTCCCGAGTTTAAGGATTTTTGGTTTAAGATGAAAATGAAAGAATTTGAGAGACTCCAAATTAATAAGATGGGCACTGAGGAGTCACAATATGACCAGAATGTTTCCCAAACTCTTGAAGAACTCATGATTAATGAAATTACTGTTAGCCCCCAAGAAGCAAGAAAATTGGTCTTAGAAAGCAATATACTAATTATTCCTGGGATGGAGTTAAAAAAAATTGTTGTCTAAAAAATTAGGCAATATATTAATTATTCCTGGAATATTCTTGGCTTCTTGGGATGAAGTTAAAATTGGTCTTAGAAAGCAATATACTAATTTTTTAGACAACCTCCACGCTCACAAACAATAACAAGGGAAACCCAATGGAGGAAAAAGCACAATCCACTCGACCATGTGGAACCATAAGGTCCACCCCCCGTTCTAGGAGATAACAATAAGGTCCCACTAGAAAACAATCAAGAAGATAGTAAACCAACACAAAAGGGCTAACATGAATCCAACATACAAAGTACAACAAGAACATCACATAATGAAGACACCGCTTCTAGAGGCACACACACAACAAAGGGGATCACATGACTAGGGAATGCTAGGTTGCATTAGGGAGGAGTGTCATCACATAGCTTGATATGGGTTATCCTGGCAGATCTTCCTAGGCTTCGGCCCCCATCCTGGGTTATCCTGGCAACCTCTACCGATCCTCGACCCCCATACAAACTCATGCGGAATCAACATACCTTTCATGAGGACAAGGTAGTTGATCTTTCCATTTCATGCCTTCCCATCTCATCCCAAGCCTAAATGAGCACTTCAACCATGAGTGAGGAAAACATTATCTTGATTAATGTGAAATCTACCCAACCCCCCTAATACATTATTTAGGTTATCGCTAGATTAAGAAACTCCCACACGGGTTATCCTAGATGCCACTTTGGGATCTAACCCCCATTGAGAGCCACTCCACCTACTAGCAACTAAAAAACCCAACACATCAAACAGGGTAAAGCCTTCTTGCACAAATTACATAACCACATGAACATACACATAAGGTGAGGTATGAACCATCTTGCACACAAATCCCAATCATAATAGTGAATAAGCAATGCAAGGCTAAAGACCCTCTTGTACACATCTCAAGTATATTATCAACAAACTCAAAAGAACAAGCATAAAATTCAACCAATAAAATACTCCCCTAAGCCTTTGGAAGTAAACCTTAACAATACACACAATAACACCCACTTTTAAACAATAACCAAATTCACCCAAATTCCACTAATCAACGCATTATTCAAAACAAGCACACATATAACATTGCAACTGTGAATTCACCATATATTATCAAATAAGCTATTAAATGATTATGAAGGACATCAACATGTATTAATTATTAAAAGATAATCTAATTAAATCCCTCAATTATCTAAATATACATAACTAAATTTCTCTATTTTTTTTCTTTTCCAATTTATTTCTCTATCAAATCAACTAATCTTAATGGCAAAAGTATTCTTGTTCTAAAACCATTATATATATATATATATACAAGTATACATATACATATATAAATATATGTATATATATATGTATATGTATACTTGTATATATATATATATATACAAGTATATATATATATATATATATATATATATATATATATATATATATATATATACAAGTATGCATATGCATATATAAATATATGTATACTTGTATATATATATATATATATATATATATATATATATATATATAAACATATGTATATATTATAATTAGATTGTTTTTTGAAATATAATAATTCAATTTTTAATGTGATATATTCTTATTTATGTATATTTATTTATACACTCATATATATATCTATATAAGAAAACTAATAAACTATGTTTCTAAAATAAATAAGGTAACTTAAGGTTATTATCTTCATATATAAATATTCCCAATACAAATATTTAAAATATCTATTTTAATGGATAATTAAAAACCAAACATATAGTCAGCGTATTTAAATAGAACTTAAGATACTCCTCATACAATTCAAAAACATAAATGCAAATAGAATAACCATTCCAAATCATATCATGTTAAAAATGTTAATAAAGCAAGGTGGAAGGAATTGCCCTTAAAGAATATACAAATATCATATCATACTTCTACATAGAGAGAAGACAAAGCAAGTTCTATGAATATCCAAATATTTTGTACTAATTTTCAAGGGTAAGATATTCCCTAATTAGAAAGAAATCAAAATACATCGTAATTCTACCAGCACAAAGATACAAAAGGGTGGCTTTTGTCAGATAAACTAACATATATGGAAGATGCTCTACTTCTCTTGCATGCAACATGCGAAATCAAAATGCAAAATGTGAAGAATTGATTTTGTCATAGATAAAAAGTTGTGCGGAAGGGGAGGATCATCACTTTCGCCCTACTGAAAGATTGAATCATATTACTAAAGAAATATATATAGATATACAATGTGATAGACACATAAATATAAATAATCAAATGCCAACATATCGAAATATTGTTCAAAGTGTTTTCAAGGCATTTACATGCATTGAATGCCAAAGAAACCTCATAACCATCACTTTATGAAATCGATTTAACAGCCAGTTACAGAATTCGATAAACATCAATCTAATGAATGAGTATTATTACCAAGAAAGTATTGTATCTATTGTTGTAAACTCAAGACACCCAGTATTTAGCATAAAACAACGAACTTCAACAGATTGCATATCTCTCCGACCCAAATCAATAGCGATTACATTGATTATCTAGGGTGTCAAATATAGCAAATTTCTGGCTTATATTATATTCTTAAAAAGAAACTACACAATATCCCATTCTATCGATTACTAAAGGAACTAAAACATAAAGTAGAACCAAAGAAATGGAGTTGCAACATGAATAATGAAGGGAAGATGCTAGTTATGAAACACTAGTTATAAAGCATAGCCAAGGTATTAAATCTACATCGAACTTCACACATGAGAGGATGAGAAAGCAGTAGACTCAACCCAGTAAAAGCATCGGCCAGAAACACATGTATTAGCAGTGAATCACACAACAGAATAAATGCATCGGTATTTAAATATGAGCATCCAGTTTGCAATACAAAACACAAGAAGGGAAACGCCATGAACAAAGGGTCATTCTATGCAAATATAGGAGATAAATTCCCTACATGCATACCCAAATCTACCCAAAGGTATAGTAGTTGTAACTAAAGGCATTGAATTACAAAGCATCAAATGTCCAATGGTATGGAGAATACATCAATAATGATATTAATAAGTATAAACACAAGATTCATTTGAATACTACACAACATACAAATCAATTTTTTTTTCAATCCTTAGGCATAAAAAATAAAAATCAATTAAGTAGCAAATGAAATGAAAGATAGGGGAGGACGCACTGCAAGTTTCAATAAACAATGACAAGCTTTTAAATCGATTTCAAGAGAAAGCATATACATAGAACCCTATCATTTAATAAACTGGCGATTTCAATGATAGTATAGCTACAACGAATAGGATAAGGGATTTGATTTCCACCAATTCCAATACAAAGCAACATCAGCGCCACTTATAGTAGTGATTAGCACATATGATGTGCCCATCAAAGGGGGAAGCATTAACTAATATAAAATGAAGACTTCAAGGAAAATCGATCCTACAACCAAAGCATGCAAGGAGGGATGACAAGAAGAAGAGAGAGAGGGCGCACAAGCTGAAATATTGGCTTAAGAAAAGAAAATGCAATTGAATTTAATGAATAGGCTTCAGAAAAATTTCAAACAGGCAACAATGGCTGCAAGAGCTTGCCATAGTACAATGACAGGAGAAGAGAAAAATTACAGGAATGCAATGATTACAAAATATTTAGATAAAAATGCTTATTTTTATTTATTTATGGATGGAATTAAAATAATTGGAAACCACATTTTCAAGCAATTTCATGCAAACGGGCATTCATTACAAACACATATAAAATTTGGAAGAGAAATGGAACCTGGTTCCAATCGCCTGGAAAATTTGGAGATTCGACGCCGAGATGAATCCTCTGCTACAACAACCTCCCCTTCGAAAATCCCCCAATTAGTCTTTTTAATAATTTCCAAATTACCCACAAAATCTACAACCCCCAAAGAAATTATTTTGCAGACAAGAACCCCTTTCTTCTCTTCCTAGAAAACCAAAAATCAATCCTCCTTTTCATAATGCCTATCTCCCAACATAATAATTATTTTTCAAAGAGAAGCTATTAGATTTTCAAAAAAAAGAAGAAGATAAAAATCTCGCAAAATAACAAGTTTCTTTTCTACGAACAGTTCGAAGTCACACATGTGCTTTGAGACAATCTTTTTATCTTTTTAATTGTCTTTATTGTTTATCCATTATCTCCTTCCATTTTAATATTTTATTTTATAATATTTTCCCCACATTTTAATTTATTATTAAAAACTCAACATTAATAATAAATATCTTTATATTTAATTATCAAAATACTTTTTAACTTAATAATTTAATTTAATAAATTAATTAACCAAGAACAACTTTTAACAAACAATTTAAACTAAACAACCCAAAACAACATTTATCAAACATCATGAAAGGGTGAATCATGGAGGGGCACTACATAGACTAAGGGATGATGATCAATTGACAGGCTCCAAGGATTGGACACATGAGTTTAGCAAAATTGTTCCCAACTACCTCACTAATATACAAAAGGATGGTGACACAAATATTCACCACCTCAATTTAACCTTGGATGGAATAATTGCACTAGATGCTAGGTACTCAAAATTCATCACGGATACCAAAGGGTTATTAGACAGTAGATGGAAGAGTCACTTGGCCAACACACAAAAAATCCAGGAGTGCAAATGGCCTCATGATTACACGGTGTACCAATGAGAGCAGACATATCTAGCTCCCCCAAAAGAATAGGCCTTGCAGTGAAGTACCAAGCCTTGCAGATACTAATCATGGAGAGAGGACCTTGCCAGATCTAAATGATCACAGGTACCTTACGATGAGTAATGAACTTTTGTATCTTGCAAGTGTTGTGGACTTCAACATCTGATAAATTCTCTTCACTTCTCATCTTTCATTGCTTTTGAAGTTTTATGTAGTCCTATGTAAACAACGATAATTAAGACTTTTTGATTTATGTTAAAAGTGGGTAACTAACAAGACACTTTTTGACATGTCAGTCAGAACAAAATTTTGAAACGTATTGTAAAATCTTTTTGAAGATCAATAGAATGAAGTTATAATTGGTGGTCGAATTATGGTTTCAATTGTTTGTTGAAGTGTATTATTGAATGTTATCTTGTTGTCTTCAATTTGATCTTTCCTTGTTATTTAAATCAATATATCAAGGGTATATCTGGTTGATCAAAACACATTTGTTGTCAAACAATTCATTTTGTACTACATTTTGGTGTCAAATCTTTGGTAATTATGGTTAGTTTCATTACATTCAAATTTTGAATTCTGGGAAATTATATACTGTAAATAGATTGATGGTTGTTTGGATAGTGAAATTAGCTCTCTTAGAAATTAATTGAAGTATCTTGTCTTGAAATATCTAGAAGGATTATTTTAATTAAAGAGGATTTTGTGGTTATTTTTCTAACAATGATTTTACAGTGCAACTAGCTTGCTATTTTCATTCAAGATACAAGTCATGATCAAGTCAAGCACATACCAAGAAGATGGTACTCTACTTCAAACCCTCAACCTAACTTAGTTTAGTCTACTTACATGGGGATAATAAAGAAGTTGCTAAACAATTAATATATATCATTTGTTGTTTGTGAAGGAGAATCCTATGAGATCCAATATGGCAGTGGATCAATATCCAGTTTCTTTTTTGCTAATACTGAACAAGTTTAAGGTGCTACAACAACCAAGATGTTATACTTTAGAACATCAGAGTTTATAGTTATGGTGGTTGATATAGATCCTCTTGCCATTCTTGATCCTTTGATTTTATTGGCCAAAGATAAGGTATTGATTTTTTATCTCTCCTTGTACCATTTTGAATTTCAAAATTATTGCAACCTTTTAAGATGTCGGATGGGCATTGCAACATTTTTAGGTTAACTCCATGTGCCATGCAATACCCGAATCATTCCTTAATTTGTGAGAAGCTTTCCTTCAATCGCCTCTGATATGTTTCAACCGTTCACTGGAAATCTTTACATCATGTAGATGTTGCAAAGGTGGATTGAAGGGATCAAAACTAATAAAATGAACAAAGTTTGATTCTTATTGTATAGGGCAGCAATCCCATGGGTAAAATGGCGGGATTGAAACTAATGAAATGATGTTTGACATAGTACAAAACCCTTTTAACTGTGAATTTTTCCCACGATCAAATCCCCTGACTTGCTACCCTTTTCTCTAATTTTGATGAATTGTAAGAGAATAAGCCTAAATAACTTGCACAGGAACATCAAATTTTTGGACTTATACTAACGATGAGTTTTGAACCATTTAGTGATTCTTCTATGTATTTGTTCAAGTAGTTGTTTTCTTGCAAGTTTAATAGATGCCTTAAGTTTTTTTATTAATCATTAGTTTGAAAATTACCATTACAAAAAGTACCTTATATGTTTGTGCCTTCAAAAGTTGAATTGGGCGGTGCTTGTAAAGTGAATGGGGAAGATGATGTCATAGTTGGGAAACTTGCTGTGAAACATCAAGTTAGTAATTTTTGGATGCTAAGGCTTCCTAGTAGGATATCAAAGATCTTTTCTCATCAACTTAATTTGGAATTTATGTATAAATGGATTCCTTAATGGTGCAAGTCTTTATTGAGACAACACATGAACCAGGGTTAACATTTTTGTTGTCCAAGTTTGATGAAATTCTTGGGCTTGGTTTCCAAGAAATTTCTGTTGATAATGTTGTTCCAGTCTGGTTAGTGTTGATAGCATTCATTCTATAATATGTCAACTTCATTCTATAATTTGAGCGTATCACCTTTCTTAAATTTTGAATAAGGTTTTGAAATCAAGGGTTCAATATGCATATTTCAGGCCTATGTTGAACACTTCGTTTAAGGAATTTGTTGACAAGGCTACAATTTTTTAATTGATTTATCTTTCTGCTGTGTTTGGACTTTCTTTTGTAAACTTGCAATACACAATGCACTTTTGTTCTTTTTGAATTGAGACTAATATTAATTTTGTTGGTTGTATTGAGGCACAACTTCATTCATGGCAGAAAAGGCAGCACGTTTTTGCATGTTGCATATAAAGGAGGAAATATTCTAGCTGGGTTATTGCTGACTGCATTGAAGGAGAGAGCTTCATATATGGAACACGATCAACACTCTCCTTGCATTCTACACGTTACAACTTGCTCCAGGAAGATTGCCCATGTTGTAGAAGTTTTAAGAGATGAAAGGAGCGTGTGCTCGCATTGAAGGGCTTCAAGCATGTGTTTCCATCATTGTGGAAGTCTTTTGAAGAAGTTTCTTTCTTTCAATCATTTCTCTACAATATTGTAACTCAGATTTTCAGTCTTGTGACTGAAAATAACAATCGTAATACTCTATTTGTAAGCTGTAACTAGAACACATTTCTTTTATTAATAAAGTTCAATGATTTTGCCTTCTCAATGGCTGTCTTATTGTGTGCAATTGATGATTGATGTGTATTTTTGTGTTTTATGCTTAAATCCTCAAATATCAGTCACTAAATATACTACTAATTGACATCAATTAATAATTAAATTGACTAAATATACTACCAATTGACAGGAATAAGTGAACATTGAATAAATATGACTAGATATATGACCAATGAAATCAGTGAATAAAAATGACTAAATATACTACCAAACTGATCAAAATGATGATTAAAATTAATGACTAATTACACTACCAATGCACAGAAATCAGTGAGTAAAAATGACTAAATAAGTGACTAGTTAACAACAATCAATGACTAAATATATCAGTGAATAAAAAGATGACTAAATAAGTGACCACATTACAACAATCAATGACTAAATCAAAAACTAAATAAGTGACCAGTTAAATATATCAGTGAATAAAAAATGACTAAATAAGTGACCAGATTACAACAATCAATGACTAAATCAACGACTAAATATATTAGTGGAAAAAAAGTGACTAAATAAGTGACAAGATCATAGCAATGAATGACTAAATCAATGACTAAATATAGTACCAAATCGATCAATCAAAACAACCAATAAATGACTAAAAATGGTTGTCATCAATCTAGTTGCGTTATATATGACTGGCAATAAACTACTAGTGGTCACGTGACCAACTGTAGTCATTTGTAAGCAGTTTTTAGTAGTTTATTGTTGCTTTTGTACTAGTGTATGTTTAGATTATCTATTTCCAAACCTAAAGTCCTAAGTACTATTTAATATTTTAATTTACCTAAATATGAACCTATTAACTATAGCCTATGGTCCTAAGTTAAATTTTAAATACACACACATATGCGTATGTATATATAGGCCAAGCCCATATCATAAACAAGCCTAAAACCTAAACTAAAGAGCTAAACTAAGTGTTATCCATACTAGAGAAGTATTATTTGTAGTAATGGAAACTTAATTATATTCTACAATTTTGCATGGCATGGTTCTAAAACATTAAAAAAATCTATCTTGGAAAGGTCATGGTAATTAAGAGTCTTAAATGAGTTCTAGAAGGCTCTTCTGAATCAAAGCCCAACTAAGGGGAAAATTCAAGTTAACTTATGGTTTGTTCTATTGATAGCACATTTGCACATTTTTTTTATCATTTTAATTATTCCATCTAATAGAAAATCCATGAATAAATTATCTTATCTCCTAAAGGGGTTTATACTTATGGAATATGAACCTTTCATCTTGGTGCATATTAATTAGTTCATAATGAGTTTATCCTTGCATGATTATGTCTATCAACCTAAACAATGGCTCTTCGAGAAGGTCTTGTGATTATTGTCATGCAATTTGCTATCATGACTAGACTCTTAGCTCATAAGGAGTGGAACTTGTTTCTTTCCTAGCCTATAAAGAGTTTTGTGTAACTCATTTTGTTTCCTTCCATTCCTTCTCATAAAGATTATTTGTCTTCCATATTATTTATATTATGTTTCCTAGTTTGTGGCATTTTTGTTATGTTGTATTGTATTTTCCCTTATTGTGATGTAACATTGTGTTTTGTAATCATTTAGGAAATTTAGGGATAGTTTGATTCTATTTGTCCAACTGATAAAACATTAGTCTGCTTGTAAGCCTCGAGAATTTGAAGTCCTATATAAAAAGTCATATTTTGTCAACCTTATCAAACAAAAAATGTATTTATTTACCCTTTATGTGTTCTAGATTCTTTAATTATCTTCTACACATCATCCTATTGGTTCTTACTACCCTTGTAGGATCATCAATTCAAACACTTGAAGAATAATCAAGCACACTAAAAGAGTCTAGGTGTGCATTAGTGAAAAGCCATTATATTGCCATGTTGAAATCCTCTACCATATGCCAAAGTAGAGGATGATGATCAAATACTGTAGGCATGTAAAGGAGATTGTTGGTTCAACTCAATAAGTGAGTGACACACTTTTTATAAATTACCCACAATGTATTGGTGCATGCCAAAAAATATTAGGCATGTCAATACAAAGGGTTAGTATGATTCACCATGAATAATGGTATGCACTTAGTAATTGACGCATGCCACTCAACAAGTCTTTGAAAATGCAAAAAATGAGTTTGTCTTAAGGAAGAAGACACATTGATGTGAGGTCTGGAGAAGAATGAAAAAACTTGCACAATAAAAGCTACATGCTAAAGAAAATGATGACATAAAGGTGTGTGGAAGGGATTGAAGGTGCATCATTCTGAAAAAAAAATAAAAAAATTGTGATTGCTAGTGTATTGGTACATGCCTAGCTAGTGTATTGGCATGTGGCTAGCTAGTGTATTGGCATGTGGCTAGCATTTGGCATGTGCCTTAACAAAGGGTGATTTTTAAAAAAACTTACAACTACAAGTATTGGTGCACATAAAAGAGAAAGGTGTGCCATTACAAAGGAATTTCAAGATGTATTAATAAGACCAATAGTGCTTGGTGAACTCAAAAATGAACCTTGATAGGGCATGTGTAGGATGGATTCACCAAAGAGGGATAAGAAATACACTTTGTGAATCTAAACATTTTTGTCCATTGGAACACAAAGAGCATCGAGGCATGCTAACCAAGAAGACTCTTCAAAAGAAAAATGAAAAAGATTGGGAATGCCTATGTAAAGGTGTTTAAAAGAAAACAAATATTTTTATGATTGGGCACATGTGCCAAGGAGTAGGCACATGCCTTAGCAAAGAGTATATTTTTTTTCAAAAGAACATGTAGAACAATATCACATGCCTCTTAACATATATGTACCAAAAAATGTTTTTTAACATAAAAATCAAATGTATGAGTATGGTCCAATAAAAAAGCATGCCTAACTGAAAGATTAAAAAAATTGTTGAAGAGTAGTGGCATATCCCTAGACTATAGGATGTGCCATTACAAAAACCTTTAAATCATACTAATTGTGGGATGTGTCAATGCAAAGAAAGTTTTAAAATAAAAAAACTTTAGTTTAATGTAATGGTGCATGACTAAGGCAAAGGATGGGCCAATATTAAGGAGACAATTTTAAAGATTTGAACAAGCTAGTGTATAAGAGCATAATTGGACAATGGTGTGTGCCAATACAAAGGAGGATAAAATTTTGTTGTTATTTTTTCCAGTGTTTGGGCACACATCAATATAGAACAATTTATTTTTGTTATCCCATATTCAAGTATGTCTAGTAGAAGAATGATACACCTATACAAAGGAGGGATGTATGAGTATATTTTTAAGGTTTCCTAGAGGGTTACCCATGATTAGAAGAAAAGTTAAAAAATCACCAAAAATATATATACTTGATAAAAATTTGTTTTTAGTTTGTGCTAAAATTAGCCCATTGTATTTCCAATTATCACCATTTCAAAGAGAAGAGCATATTTAGGTATTGTTATTTTTAGTAGTTATATTTTTAGTGCAAGGATCCCATACTATTTTTAGTGTTCACTATTTATAGTTTAAATTCAATTATTTCTAGATCAACTACCTCATCATGCAAGAGAGAAGAGCTTTTAAAGGATAATTATAATTTTTTGATTTTCAATTCAACTAATAGTCACATGGTTGTAATTTTAGAATTAGTAAATGAAATAATTTATAATAAAGCTTGCATACCATGCAAACATTTGTAGTTAGGGTGGAAGTGTAATTAGTTTTATTTATTTATTGTCATGCAATTGTTTGTAAACAATATAAATAGGTGTTTTTTTTACTTAGTTTTATTGATAAATGTCAATTTTCATGCCTACATATATTACTAGAGATATTATTCATTGTGCATTCAATGTTATTGTGATTTTGTAATTTACTCAATGCCATTTATTATGCCTCTCTTGCTTATGAATGTTTATTGAGATGTCTTATTATATTTGCTAAAGGTTAAATTGCTTTAATGAATTTTCAAACTTTGTATTAAAGGCGAGATTGAATAGCTCATGGCTTTGTAGTGAGTCCTACAATTAATTTGACCATAACATTCATGTTGTCATGTCCTTTTTTTGAATTATGAAAATAATTTAATAATTCAATTTAAGTTGCTCAAAAGTAACTTTAATTTTATACAAAGATACCTTATGTTTTATTATTAAATTAATAAGTACCTCAAAGTGATATTATAAAGTGCTTTGAAAAGATGGCATAATTTGATGTCGCTAAGACAAGGAGCAAATTAATATATTAAAAAAAATAAAAAAAAATCTAGAGATTTCTTGAGGAGACTAAAAACAACAAATAAGGGATTACAAAAGGAGTCAAGTTAAAAAAAAAATCTATTATTTGTTGTCAAAACCCATTTTGTTGAAAATTTAAGCATCTTGTGTTCATCTTTTGATCAAATGACGAAAACCCTCTTGAGAATGAAATTAGAAGACAAAAACTCTCTTGATTCCTAGATTGGATTTGGGGACAAAAAACCCTCTTATCCATCAAAGGTGATTCTATCCAAAAATTGAGACTATTTTAAGAGTATATTGAAGATTTTAAGAATTGTATCAAAGATTTTTTTTTTTTAATTTTAATCATATCTAAAATCTCCAATGAATTCATAATTTTATTTATATATAATAATTTCTATTATATTTTATCAACAAATCATATGCTATTTCTGGCCGCTCTAGTCCATACAATAATATGTTGATGAGAGCTCAATAGTAATTATTTATTACTTTTATGAAAGAGCTAGTCGAATTATTCCAAATAAAAAATACAGAAGAAATGTCACCGTAATATTCGCCGAAATATTCTGAGCCATATCGTCACCATACACTTCCTATTGGTCGCTAGCTTTCACAATTGCATACTTTGAATGATTGTAATTTTCTATAGAGTGGGTCCACCATATCACTTCAGCGGTCCACGAGAAAAAGAGATAATTGCCACCGAAAAGGGAACAAAGGTTTGACACATAGCCAATTAGAAGGTTGTGACTTAATAATTGGTCCTAATATTAATGATTGGAAGTTGTTAGAACCATTCATACCACTCGTTGTAAGGGTTGTACCATCTTATGAGGGAGTCACAATACATTAGGTAGTGGAGTTTTGGGGAACACCATACCATTTCTAGAATGGACCATACAACTCTTCATTCCTACAATAGGTTTCATGTATTTTTCAACAATAAAAAAGGTTTTTTTGTTTTTTTGTTTTTTTGTTTTTTATTTATTTATTGAGTAAGTTTTGAATTCGAGATCATTTAGATCTCTACAACAATGACATTGTCATTAGATCAATTGCGGTATTTGAGAGTTTAGTTTGTTATTGATCTCTTATGCAAGTCATATATTTTGAAGTTGGAGATTATAATTATAATATTTTTGCATTAATTATATCATTTGATTTTACAACTAATCATTCAATTTAAGTATTATTTTATGTGTTCTTAATTTACATTTTAATTATTTGATGGAATGTCTACTTTCCATTTATTGATCAATTGTTTGTCATGATTGCTAGATTTGAATATTGAAGAGTACTCATTGCTTATCTTTCAAAATTTGTAATCATTTGTGTGATCACCTACAAATTAATTTTAATTTGTAAGTTTGAATACTAATGCCACCAAGACATGGTTTATTTTTAAAATTTTGTATATTGCATACATTGTAAAATTATGTAGCTTACCACTAGTAAGTTAGTGTTCTAGTTATTCTATACTCTCACCTTGCCCACATTGGAATATAGGTGATCCAAAAGTGTGAGGATTTATGCATTTTATCAAATATTTATCAAAATTCAAAAATATTAGTTTCAAAACATTACATGGTTATGTGTCAATCCATTCAATCCATGTACACTTGCCCTACTCAATCAAGGTGTAAACACCTAGTTGTAGGATTTGCTTTTAGTTAAAAAAATAAAATCTTTTGCCTAGTTTTGAAAGAACATATTATCCTTTTACCCTAGGAAAAACTTAAAAAAATATGAATTTATATTTTATTCAGCATAAATGTGAACCACCCTAGAAACTGTTGTAAAAATTATAAATTGCAAGTACTTATTGTTTAGTTTGAGGTTTTTTTTTTTACTTTACAAGGTCCTTTCCCTTTAATTTGAAGAGTTTCCTTACTGCATATATGTTTTGTTTTGTGTCACGCTAAAGGTGTGAAATAGAACAATAAAAATCATCTTCGCATATTCTCCATCACCTCTTTCTACTACAATCTCCTCTTGCTTTGCTCTAGCTCCTCCCTAAGCTACCCTAACCTCTACTATTGTCATCTTCATTATGCACAAACTCTCAAAATGGCCACAATTATTTCATGCAATGATTTGGCCCTAAGCCTTGGTGTAGTCAATCTCTCAAGCATCATATGGGCTCACCATGCATCATATCCTGCCACCACACTTGCATCATTTACACCCTCCCTTTAGCCCTAGTTTGTTGATTAGATCCCAATCCAACTAGTTGATATATTCAATCAATCTATATAGGCCCCCACTCGATCTCTTGGGTGCCCAATGCAAATACATGTCCATCCCTACTAGAATCCACAACTAAATACTAAACTACCTAAGCACTTGGTCTGACCTATACCTCTTAATCGTGTAGCTTTTGTGACCAAATAGACCTAACACTTTGTTTTTGTGTAATATCTAGGTAAAAACAAGTCCTCTCACAACTCCACATCCATATAAGGCCCCCATCTGATGCCCTAAAGTGTTAGCTCATCTAATGCCTACCTATGATGGTGTATGCCTCGCAAATGCCTCTTTCACTCGTCCCTAACCATCCTCCAAGAATACATCATGGGGTCATCATCCTCGTCCCTAACCATCCTCCAAGAATACATCATGGGGTCATCATCCTATCTCACCTCCCATACTTCCTTTGGTCAATCCACTACAATGTGCTCCCATGCCCAAACTTGTAATAGTGTGGATGTGTCAATGTTATGTTCATCCTAGTATACTATCATATGCAAATCCCTATATCATTGTGTCAATACACACATACCCCATGTAAATGTTGTAACATCATCTAGCATATCTATCACCGCATCTACTAACACCATAATAAATATATGTCTATCTTTTCAAGTAGCAATTTTTCATTGACAAGAGCCATACAAATCAAATATCTCTTCTCTCAGATGCATCCAAGTCTAATCCCATGATCCCTAGGAACTAAGAGGAGTGTCTATTCTCCCAAGTAACCACTACACTAAAAATAGGGGTGTCTTATCCCACAAGTATATCATTCAAACTTGAGTGGGGACCTATAGAATTTACCATACATCCTCAAGCATGATTACCATCTTTCTTATATTAGGAGGTAGAAAGTGCTAGTATTTGATTGCCATCTCTTTGCCAATGCCATCAACATTGCCCTGTCTACTCTCACCTCAGGCATCCATGTGACATGATATGGGTGTCATGTCTCCTTTTTCCATAATCTATGTTGCAATACAAAATTCCTATTTTCTATCTCTAAAGTCTCCTTTGATCCAAATTTATGTATAATCTCTTCCTCTTCATCCCTCATGAGTTTGCCTAAGATTCCCACAATTTCTAAGTATGAAGGCATGACTAACCTTCTAAGTCTATGTAAGTCATTGGAGTTGCAGAGTCTCCCTTCTTGGCATGGCTTTTTTCCAAGCTTTATTTCTCTTCTATCTCTACTAGGGTATTGCTTCCCCATCTATTCACACCCTCTACTTGTTCCCCACCTTCATTCCCTCTTTCATCAAGACTTCAAACTTTCCCATATAGTTAGTATTTTCCACCAAACTTCGCTCCTTCACAAACCCTCATTAGAGAGTCAAACTTCCCTTCATTGGCATGCCTCCCTTCTAAACCCTAAACCTTGACTTATGGAATGATTCAAAATGACACCCAAACTTTGATGCTCCTACTTGTTTTTACTATTTGCATCCACCTACCTCCCTACATGATTGAAAAACCATTAATGTGCAAGTTGATGACACATATTCAAAAAGGTTCCCATAGGTACAAAATTACCATTTAATAATGACATGACTCCATGTGTTCACCCAATTGTGCAAACAAAGAAAATAAATTTGACTCCCATTAATGAGGTAGTTAGGGTTTCAAATTTCGAGGAAGCCCTCATCATTATTGATGAGGACAACTGCAGTTTGCATGGGACATTCCTTTATGCCTCCCAAGTACATTTTTGCACATGTAAGCATGACATGATTCAAAGGAAATAGTACTTGATAGGTATGAGCAATCCGTGTCACCTAACATCTCAAGATGGATGCCATTGTTGCATATTTTAACACCCTTTTTGGGTATATTAGGATTTCGAATATGATCAGAAATATTATTATGAAATATATGAAAAACTACACAAACCCTAACTGGAAATCATTGTGAGCTCATTGTTCAAGATTTCAGGTTTGAGGATGAAAACCCATAGATCTATGGAGATTGAGAGATCTTTAATGATACAAGCTTGTTCAATCTGTAGGTTTCCTTGGGAGAAAACCTTGTTTTTCTAGTTTTCTATTGCGATTGTGTAGCTGCTATTTCTATTATCAAGGCATACTATTGTATCTCTAGTTGTGGTTGCTATTATAATAGTGTATGGTAATGGGTTCTAGTCCCATTTAATGATAAATAAGGGTTTTGCAATTTTATCTTTGTTTGTGAGTCTTATTTGTAATTTGTGTTACCTCTATAATGTACAAACCATGAAGTTGCAACTCTGGTTTATGTTGTTATTACAACCCCACTTAATGTAACTTGGACTATATTAAATATAAGGAGAAGCTCTTAAAGTTATTGTCCAATTATGGTTTTATTTGTAAATTTGGGTTTATGTAATATCATATTAAAACACATAAAGTGTTAATATGTAATCATGAGGGAGATTTCTAGGTTTGTTAAATTATGGAAAAACATTTCAATCAGTAATCTATCTCCTTTTTGTAAACCCAACTTGTAATCTTGAGTTTAATTTTATTGTGTAAAAGTGATGTGAAGTTTCCAAGTTTACAAGAGTAAGGTAAAAATATATAAGCCCAATAACATATCATTTAAAATAATATTGGAACAAATAATAGCTCAAGACATTACAACAAAGAAATTTTAATAATTTTTACAAAATAATTTATTGGGGACATTACAATAGACCAACTATCTCAAGTAGTCCCCATTGGTCATCAATAAAATGTTGTGTTAGGTCCATCGCAGTTGATCACCTCTCCCAAGCTATTAGAATTGAAAGTCACTTCTACAACCATTAAACACTTGCATCAATTTTTCATCATTTTCACATTCTAGTGCATATGCTACATTATAGAAGATGAACATGCATTTTGTGTAGACATCATGCATTAAGGAAAATATATTGCAATGTGCAAACTTTGCACAAATCTCATGGCCCATGGTGTAGACATTGCATTTTTAAAACATAGACATCATTTGTGTGATATACAAACATTGCATGATGGAATTCATCTTGCGATGTCTTTGCTTTACATGCTTAACTCTAATAATGCACTCAAAAATATTTTTTCAAGGTTAAAAATGTGAATTGAACCAATGGTCTTTCCGTGTCCGATCGCCAATACTCTCTTATCTGCTTGCTCTGATGCTCATGAAGTAGAATTTGGTCTATTTCTAATATGGTGCTCTAATCACTTTTTAAGTGAAAATGACTATTTTTACCCCCTTCATCATCCTGCTTCCCTAGCCCCCAACTCATATTTATTTATCCCCTCTATTTTTTCACCCACTTCCTCTTGTTTTAATTTTAATTTTTCTATCTCTTCCTTTCAAGAGTACACTTGTGTTCTTCCAACCCACCTACCCTTTGGGGGGTCCTCCCATTCATTTTCTTAAAACACTTGGGGCAACTTATCATCACTATCATCTCACCATAATATCTATATTTATTTTCTTCAAAATGTTGTTACTTTCTTTTAGTCACAATGACTCCTTGAAGAAAGGAAAAATTTAGACACTTGAAATCCACCATCATTCTTAATGACACATTTTAACATTATTCCTAATGTTTTATTAATGCCACCATGCTATTGATCAAATACAACAACACTACCATACTAACACCATCCTAAATAATTAAATAAATCATTTATATAATTAAATCCTCACCACTACACTAGTTAATTTAATTAATTGATCTAATTTCGATCTCACATTTGAAATGAATAAAAAAATCATTTTCCACTTCACGTTTTTAATTAGCCGATAGGCTGCATATAATGTGAAATTTGAGCTTGAAACATGTCTCACACCTGCAAACAACTACTAAATCATCAAAAACAAGTTTTTGTTGCCGTTTAATGGTAAATCAGTGGTAAAAACTTCCAAAATATTGGATGAAAGCCTCCAAAATCTCACTTATCATGTAAAATCTAGATAAATATTTATTTTCTAGTTGGGTGGGAACATTCTATTTTCATTTGGAATGTTTTTAATCAATTTGATGGCAACTTTTCTTTTTCATTTGCATTGCTTTATGTTTTAAATCTGCAAGCAAATGTTTCAAAATCAGATAATATCTAATTTCTTTAAGAAAAAATCTAGAACTGTCTAAGTTTATTATTATTAATTGTTTGATACATATCCTCTAACATTTTAACATATATATAGTTTTGTATCTGAGTAATCCTTGAACCTCCCTTAATACAACTGCTAATTAAATACACAAATAAACTCATTTCCCTACATTTTTCCATAATTTTAAATCTCACCCATTCATTTAGTTTTTAAATTTCTACCCTCCATTTTCGCAACAAGATATTTATTATTATTAGCCGATAGGCTATATATGGTATGAGGTTTGGCCTGAAACCTGTATCATGCCTATAAACAATTCCTGGATTGTCTGCTGGTTTGTGGTTTTCGTCGATGAAATCAAATCTCCTCGAATACGTGCGTCATGACAATTCCCCTTCCTTCATAGTCTTTTCGAACATTCGGTTCTGAGTATTGACAAATCCGGTGCACAGAGTGCCCTTCATTACATACAAAACCTCTGAAGCCCTAGGGTGGAAATGCGGCTGCACAATTCCTCCTTTGTTGTAGTCAATTCTGGGGAAGGACACCTCCTGCGTATTCAGGCCTGGAAAGGTTGAGGCCATGGCGATTGTGAGAGTTGATCCCAATGAATTTGACGTGTTCCCGGCCTTCACCAGCAGGGAGCTTTTGAAATATGCGGTGACTGTCTTTGCCAGATCTTTACAGGGCGCTCCATTTATCGCCATGCCTGGGGCCTTGCTAGGGTTTTCAACACACAGGTCTTGGAGAGGATTAGGGTAGGAGGCAGAGGAAATATATATGCTTAGCAGAAGGGGGAGAATGCAAAGGATTTTAATGGAATGTTTGGCCATTGTGTTAGAATTGGTTTCCTTTTGGGGGATTTGATAGCAACTCTATTTTTTTATTATAGAGGAACAGAGTGAATTGGATGTGAAGCAAAGCAAACAAAGAAATGGAGTGTTTTCTGGTTTATACACTAATTAAGACTGGTGGTGTAGTGCAGTCAAAGCCGGTGAAGATTGGCCACAGTTCATCAAAAATTGAAGCTTCGAGTTCAATTGGTGAGAGGAGTACATCATCTGAAAATCCTGTTCTGGTCTGGAGATTGCGGTAAAATGTGGGGTCGATGGTTGGATTCGTTGGGCTTCAAGATGACAGTGCTCCGTAGCTTACGCCTATGGTTTTTTCCTTACAATTACTTGAATTGTAATTCTTGGAAAAGTGATCCATAGTTGTTTAGAATCTATCCATTTTTTCTCATCGGCATTGTTAAGAGTACGACAAAGTTTGTGTAGAATCTTGAGGGATGTCACTTGCCATGGTTTCAATGCATGCCGTCCAGGTGAATAAAATCTGGTCACCGACCATTCTTTAATTTGGTTATACTATTATATAGCAATATTCTTTGTTGAGACTGTATACATCATACTCTTCCAATTTGTAGAAGTGCCTCACCCTTTGTCATCAATCTATTTGATTCCAACTACTAGGCTAAAGTGTTTAAGTGTGGTAATCATAGTTCCTAACTCAAAAAAATTGGTTCATTTGGGAGGTCAAAAAATTTGGAAATCTAGAATTTTGAAATTAATTCAATAAAATTTCTCTAGGAATTAAAGAGTATGGACTAAATTGGACAATTCTAGCTTGATCGAAAAACTCAAATTTGGATGGATTTGACAATTATGATGGTAGTAAAATGTGCAGCTTTCTAAGATAACTAGCTCGCAGTTCATTCAAAGCTTTCCATGATTTGCAATTAATTTTTGCAGCACGAGGCTTTTAAGGCCATTTCAGGGACTTGATATTGAATGGCCATATGATTAAATAGTCCATGGGTTCTCACACACTAGACATAAATGAATTACAATAGGTTTGAGATTTTATTTGTGTGCAGAACTAAAGTTGATAAACTCAAGTGTTTTAGGGTTAAATGTCTTATTCCTGTTGAACACCAAAATTTGTAGTCTAGGTACATAAGACGTTTCTTTTGAAAGATATGACAAGGTTTAGGTTTTGCTTAATGTTTAACAGGAGAATTCGTTTTGTGTTCTTTGCTGTTGATACCTAATGCCTTGCAACAGGCTGGAGTTCAGCAGGGCCTCATAGAGGCTATTGTAATTGGCTCTAACTTCTACAAAGAAACAGGATACCAAAGTACTGCATTGCTCACATCAACAAATGTCCTTGCCCCATCACTCTTTAAACGTGTAATGCTCAATGAAAGTAAAAATGGGAAAGAGGCTAACCTAATTATACTTGCTGAAGGAGCAGGGCCTCATAGAGGCTATTGTAATTAGGTATTCATTGAGAGCTTGATACATCCTTGAGCAATTATTCTGTCATTTCTTTAAATCAGTACTGTTTTGACTTAGTTCGGATTGTCCATATTGCCTTCACTCACAATATTATTTGTTTTAGTCATCATTAAAAAAAAACATCCCTCTATCTATATATATATATATAGGCTTTCTTTACATGTAGGGAGTTCAACTTCGAATTACTAATCACTCTAATTGTATATATTGCAGCGACATCCAAACAATAACCTTACCATTGTAAATTCTACTACAATCGTAACAAGTCCAAATATCACCATGTGGTAAAACAAATTTACAATTTTTTTTGTCCATTTTCTTATATTTTAAATCAATTACTTGGCTTTGGTAATAAAGTCCTAAAATTGGTTTTGGTTTGTTTCTTATCTATATCCATAGTTTTTTGTTCAATTGCCATGATCAAGAGCCTTGTTGACTTTCCCAGCAAGGGGCCAAGCCATGTTAACCATCAAGTTTCTGCAGGAATTGTCATTATTTTTCATTCAAGCAACTATTGAGGCTGACAGTTAGTTTCTATAATGGATTCTATAATCATTCTTGCACAATATATCATTTCACATAATATCTTATATCTTAATATAATGTAACGGCTGATTAATTGTGGTCTTCCACTACCGGTCTGCTCTTTTCTTTTATTTGTTGTTCATGCTTTTTGGTTTGTAACGGTCAGCTCCAGTCTGACTCTATTTTTGGCTTGTTCTGCCTTCTTTCTGGAAGCGCAGGGTTTTTGGTTATTTTTGGGGTTGGGGTTAAATAAAGTGGAGACTACGTTTCATTGGTAAGGGGGAAAAAAAGGATGAGAACAAAGGAAAGAAGATTGCTATTTACTGTCAATGTTATCAGGCATATCACTGGTAAAATGGATCTGTGTTCTGGGTTTGAGTCTTCTTGTGTTTGGATTATCAGTTGCAGTTGCATCTTCTTTTGGTGTTAGTGGTTATTTCTTAGAAACTAACTTGCAGGTCTCTGAACGGTGAAGAGTGCTGAGAGAGAGTGAGGTGCTCTCTATATTAGTTTGGTATCAGAGCAATCAGCTATGGCCCAAAGGGGCGTACGTGTGAATTGGGGAGGAAGAGGCAGAAGGAATGCAGGCCATCGTAGAAATGTGGTCAATGCAGTAGACCCTATGGAGAGGCTTATTGAGGCCTTAAAAAGCCAAAGTTCCAAGGTAAAGGTTGACATTTCTGATTTTAAAGGAGAGCTCAATTCAGATGTATTTCTAGATTGGGTTCAAGAGTTGGAGAAGTATTTTGACATGGAGGACATTGATGAAGATGATCCAAAAAGAGTGAAAATTGCTGCATCCAAGTTGAAGTCGCATGCAACCTTGTGGTAGGAGAATGTGCAGATTTCAAGGAGAAGACAAGGAAAAGATAAAATTAGGCTTTGGCCTAAGATGCTTAAACATTTGAGAGCTCGATTCTTGCCCTCTGATTACCAGCAAAAATTGTTTAAAGAATTCCAAAATTTGAAACAAAAGGATTAGTCAGTACATGCTTATACTGAACAGTTCATGAGACTTCAAATTCGAACAGATATACAGGAGAGTGAAGAGCAAGTAGCAGCTCGGTATGTGAATGGACTCAAATTTCAACTTCAAGATGAGCTTGCATTGTTGAAAGTGCCTACATTGGATGAAGCTTATGAATATGCATTAAGGGCAGAGGAGAAGCTAAGCCGAAAGGGTAAATTTATGAGTAAGAGAAGTGATAACTACCAAAACAGAGGAAGAGGGAGTTCCTCCAAGTCTAATAAAGAAGAAGAACCAGATGAGAGTGTGAATCCAAGTTTTAGAGGAAGGGGAAGCTTTAGGGGTAGAGGACGTGGACGTTCGTCTTCTGGTGAGTGGAAGCCTTTAAAGTGTTTTATTTGTGATGAAGCCCACAAGGCTGTAGATTGCCCTCAAAACCCCAAAAGGGTGATGGTGGCCCAAGAAGAAGAAAAGTGTTGGGTTGAAGAAGCTGAAGCAGAGTCGGGAGAGAACCTAATGTTGAGGAGAACTTTGATATCTGGGGAAAAAGAAACTCCTGAAGCTGATTGGAGAAGGAAAAGTGTCTTCCGAACCAAATGCAAATGTAAGGACAAGGTATGTAAGGTGATCATAGATGGGGGATCTATTGATAATTTGGTGAGTAGGGAGATGGTTGACAAATTGCAACTTCCTTGTGTTCCAAAATCTAATCCCTACAAAATTTCTTGGCTAAAGAAGGATCATAGTGTGTTGGTGGATAGATCTTGTCTTGTGGCCTTCAAGATTGGCTCTTATGTGGATGAAGTGCATTGTGATGTTGTGCCAATGGATGCATGCCATTTATTGTTGGGCAGACCTTGGTAGTATGACAGAAATGTAATTCATCGGGGTAGGGAGAATATTTATGAGGTTCAACATGAAGGAAAGAAAACACTCTTAAAACCATGGAAAGAAGATGATGCATTTGAAATATCAGCATTGTCTCTTGTTTCAACAAGCTATAAGAAATTTTTCAATGAGAGCAAGGGATCAACTTGTTATTTGTTATGCCCAAAGGAAGCAAAGGAGCCTAGTAGAGTCCAACCTCCTCCAGAGATGCAAAAATTGTTGAAAGAATATTCTGATATAACTCCAACAGAGCTGCCTACTGGTTTACCCCCTTCACGAGGTATTACTCACCATATTGACTTAGTACCAGGATCCAAGCTACCTAACCAAGCTGCATATCGACTGTCTCCAAAAGAAAATGAGGAAATGAGAAGGCAGATTTGTGAATTGTTAGAAAAGGGGTTCATAAGAGAGAGCATGAGCCCTTGTGCCACACCAGCTTTACTATCACCTAAAAAGGGAGGCAGATGGAGATTGTGCGTGGACTCTAGAGCCATCAACAAGATCACGGTAAAGTATAGGTACCCCCTTCCTAGAATGGATGACATATTAGACTGTTTGGCAGGTGCTAAAATCTTCTCCAAGGTTGATTTGAGGAGTGGTTATCATCAAATTCGAATTCGAGAAGGGGATGAATGGAAGACAGCCTTCAAGGTCAAGGATGGTTTATATGAATGGTTAGTGATGCCTTTTGGGATGTCTAATGCCCCTGCCACCTTCATGCGCACCATGAACCAGGTATTTAGATCCTATATTGGAAAATTTATCATAATCTATTTTGATGATATTCTGATTTTCAGCAAGAGCTTGGAAGAACATTTGGAACATCTTCAAATTGTTTTTGACACGCTTAGAAGAGAGAGGTTGTTTATCAATCTTGAGAAGAGTGAGTTTTGCAAAGATAAGTTGGTTTTCCTTGGAAATGTGATTTCAGCAGAAGGAGTAAGCATGGACCCTGAAAAGATTAAGGCTATACTTGAATGGCCTATCCCTCAAAGTATTACAGAAATAAGGAGTTTTCATGGATTGGTAAACTTTTATAAGAGGTTTATTAGAAATTTTAGTGGAATATGTGCTCCCTTGACTGATTGTACTAAAGGAAAGTCTTTTTCTTGGACTCAAGCAGCTGAGAGAAGTTTTGAGCAGCTTAAAAAGAAGGTGACTGAAGCCCCTATCCTTGCCTTACCAGACTTTGAAAAGATTTTTACCATTGAGTGTGATGCTTCAGCAGTAGCCATCGGGGGTGTGCTAAGTCAAGAGGGCAAACCAATTGCCTACTTCAGTGAGAAGCTAAATGATGCTAAAAAGAGGTATGGTACTTATGATAAAGAATTGTATGCTATTGTCCAAACATTGAAACAATGGAGGCACTACTTATTACATAGAGAATTCATCTTGTTGACAGACAATCAAGCACTGAAATATATCAACTCCCAAGCCAAATTATCGCATAAACATGCCAAGTGGGTCTCCTTTTTGCAAAATTATACATTTGTGGTTCAACATTTGAGTGGAAAAACTAATGTAGTAGCTGATGCTTTAAGTAGGAGACGTCACTTACTTGTCTCAATGACCAATGAGATTGTTGGGTTTGAGGAAATGAAGGGAGAATATGTAAATGATCCTTATTTCAGCAAAGTCATAGTTGCCCTCAATAGTCCTGCTGTTACAAGGGATAAATTTTCTGAAGGTTACTTATTGGTAGGTGGATTTTTATTTAGAGGAGTCCAACTTTGCATCCCCTTAGGATCCAAGAGGGAAAAATTGATTCCTGAAATGCACTCAAATGGCTTGGGGGGACACTTTGGAAGAGACAAAACTTATAGCCTAGTGAGTGAGAAATTTTTTTGGCCTCAGTTAAGGAAGGACGTAAATAAATTTGTTTCTACATGCAGAATTTGTCAAGTTTCTAAAGGAGGACAGCAAAACACAGGGTTATACAAACCCTTACCCATTCCTGAGGGACCATGGATTGACATCTCCATGGATTTTGTGTTGGGGTTACCTCGTACTCAACGTGGAAATGATTCTATTTTTGTTGTTGTGGACCGGTTCTCAAAGATGGCCCACTTCATTCCTTGCAAAAAGACTAGTGATGCAAGTAAGGTTGCTGAATTATTTTTCAAAGAAATTGTTTGCTTGCATGGACTACCCAAAACTATTACTAGTGATCGAGATACAAAGTTTTTGAGCCACTTTTGGAGGACTTTGTGGAGGAAGCTTGATAGTAAACTGCAGTATAGTTCAGCCTATCATCCTCAAACAAATGGGCAAACTGAGGTGGTAAATAGGAGTTTGGGTAATTTGCTTCGGTGTCTAGTTGGGGAGAATCCAAAGCAGTGGGATTTGACTTTGGCACAAGCTGAGTTTGCTTTTAATTCAAGCATCAACAGGTCCACTGGTAAGTCTCCTTTCCAAGTTGTCTTGGGAAACAATCCTAAGGGGGTTGTTGATCTTATTGATCTTCCTAATGAGAAATGGGTTAGCCAAGATGCAGAGGACTTTGCTAGACACATACAAGAAATACAGCAGCAAGTGAAGCATAAGCTGCAACTAACCAATGAGCAATATAAAAGGAATGTTGATGTGCATCGGAGGGAGAAAGTATATGAGGAAGGTGAGCAAGTCATGGCGTATCTGCGCAAAGAAAGGTTTCCCCAAGGCACTTATAACAAATTAAAACCCAGGAAAGTGGGACCTTGCAAAATACTAAAGAAAATTAGTGACAATGCCTATTTATTAAATTTTCCTGAAGATTTGGATATTAGTCCTGTTTTCAACGTTGCTGATCTTTACCCATTCTACCCTGGTCCTGAACAAATTTCTGATGAAGATGTGCTGAGGGACTTGTCGAGTAAATTGCCACGGAAGAGGAGAGAGCAAATTGAAAAGATAGTGGACACCAAGATTGTTACCACAAGAGCCAAGAATTATAAGATGTATCTGGTAAAATGGGTAGGTTTACCGGATTCCAACAACACTTGGATCAATGAAGGAGATCTCATGAAGTTTACAAAATTAGACACTTCTGAACCAGGAGGTCCAGAACCTTTCAAAGGCGGGGAAGATAATGTAACGGCTGATTAATTGTGGTCTTCCACTACCGGTCTGCTCTTTTCTTTTATTTGTTGTTCGTGCTTTTTGGTTTGTAACGGTCAGCTCCAGTCTGACTCTATTTTTGGCTTGTTCTGCCTTCTTTCTGGAAGCGCAGGGTTTTTGGTTATTTTTGGGGTTGGGGTTAAATAAAGTGGAGACTACGTTTCATTGGTAAGGGGGAAAAAAAGGATGAGAACAAAGGAAAGAAGATTGCTATTTACTGTCAATGTTATCAGGCATATCACTGGTAAAATGGATTTGTGTTCTGGGTTTGAGTCTTCTTGTGTTTGGATTATCAGTTGCAGTTGCATCTTCTTTTGGTGTTAGTGGTTATTTCTTAGAAACTAACTTGCAGGTCTCTGAACGGTGAAGAGTGCTGAGAGAGAGTGAGGTGCTCTCTACATCAGTTTGGTATCAGAGCAATCAGCTATGGCCCAGAGGGGCGTACAGTTAGTTTCTATAATGGATTCTATAATCATTCTTGCACAATATATCATTTCACATAATATCTTATATCTTAATAGCCTAGTTTTCTGCTAGCACTAGAGAAACTAATGTTTGATTGACTTAAATCCCAAGTCCATCATGTGCGTAATTTCAGGTGCAATCTATTGTATCTTATGACTATGAATCAAAGTATAGACAAGAAATTCAGTAGTAACATTCCCTTTAGAGCTTCTTGATTGCAATTAACAAATAAAAACCTAAGATTTGGTAAAAGTGCAACATTATGTTGGCCATCATGCCATTATTGCACCAGAGGAAACAAGAAACACTAGATATTTAGTTTCTACAAATTTTTGTGTTATCCTTACTTCGACTCTTGCACCATGTCCAACTTGCATATAATTGAAATAAATAATAAAATCCAATGTTTGATCTGCAAGTAATAAAAAATATCACAGATAGAATTTAGCTTGTTTCCATTCCAGTCATAAATTCGCATTGGATTGAAGCACACCTAAAGGTCACTTATTTTCTGAAATTGAGGATTTGACTTGGGAATTTTTCATTAATTTCAACAAACTTTTGTTATAGACTTGTAGTTTTCCTTATTCTGTTAAATGCAGCCAAAATTGCGTGATTATTATTTTATTGGTTCTGTAAGGTATAAAGGCTTCTCAATCAGTGAAATAATGTGAGAGTATCAGAATGCCAAAGGTCTGTTATGTCTTGTTTTCTACACAAGAGAAGCTTGCAGTACAGATTTATTTTTAGCAAAAGTGAACACCTTGTTGGAAGAATATAAGGACATTTTCTTGGAAGTATTGGCTACACGATTATCACCATTGACATGCCATTCTTACAGTTTGAGTAATGATTTTGTTAATAAACTTTGCCTTGATAATGCTTTAAAGCCTTACCAGCTTTGCCTTTGTTCACCATTCACATCTCTGCATAGTTTTGTGCGTGTGCAAGTGCCTGCCCACATCAGTCTTTCTAGCAATAGCAACAGTACCTAACCTGATTCTGCTACAAAATCTCACATTGTGCATTGCATTTGTACAAAAATTATGGATTAGGATATCCATGTCCACTTTAATTGGTTGGCATATGGATGAAAGCAATCCACAAAAAATAGTTTAACAAGACACATAATTAAACCCTCAACTTAATTTATTCTGCCCGAATCTTTCTTGACAATTGCTGGTAAATGTTTGCTGGATTTGTGCTCAGAATCATGGTCTTCCAAGATTAACTTGGAAAGATATTTCTATATGTTAATATCCCCTTATAATTGCTGTTTAAATTAGTTCATCCTTTCTGTGTTATATTGATAACGTTTATCATCTTACACAAAGGACAATATGACATCTCCTCACTTCGTGGTTAACAGAAGATACTAAAGACAAAAGATAATAATTTCTACATTGACTTTGAGATTGTCAATTAGGGATGCTTCTGTCACTACTCATCATACCTGGTCTAGGATTACATAGATTTATTATGCAAGTGGTAAACATATTTGTTGTTTGACAGTTTCTCTATTCTTTAGGGGCTGATACTCAAATACTTGAAGGCTTCTCCCTGTTTGGCATGTACAAACCAATAATTTGGAATTTGAAAGTGATTGATTTTTATGTATTCATACTTACCCAGCTTCCTCTCTTGCAGTTGAATACACTGGAAAAGACCGTTTTGGCATTTTCAAAGGGAGAGGATGGGTTTCCATATATTAAGAACTGAATGGAGAGTAAGAAACGAAGGAAGCTGCATCATGTATGGTCTTCTAGGGTAGCTTCAGCTGGTGTGTTGGCTGCAGCTACATTTGCTACTTATCCCAAGTTTTCAAAATAGGGCTCATTGTGACATTGAGTGTTGCATGCTGCTTCTGTTTAACCATCAGGATATTGTAATGGATTTTTCAAGTTTATTGATTTTGTGAAAATTAACAAGTTCAATAATTTGAAGATGATCAGTTGTGATACATTCAGAGTCATGGGTTCATTATTCACGTTTATTTGCTTTCTCTCTCTTTCTTTGTTTTGAATGATAATTCTTTTCAAAATAGACCTATCCCAAAGCTTTACAATCTGGAAAAACTTGTAGAATCTCAGAATATTTGTCAGGCACTTTTTTCGTCAATCACATAGCCTTTGAAGATTATTACTATTAGTAGTAATATTGTTAATCATATTTTCTGATCTCTTCCTTAAAATCTGAAATCCTGATCTTTGCTATGTTTCTGTAATTTTTAGAGGTGAGCAGCATTTTGGCTTTCAATATCATGATATTGTTTTCTCTTCATTTTGTATATGTCTATTGATCAAGAAACGTAGCCCTACTGCAGCAACAGAAACACCAGATTGACATTATCACAAACATCATATTAAAAGGGGTTAATTTCTTTGTGACAATCTGCAGTTTCTCAAAACTGCCTTGCCAGCACTAGGCAGGAACTACGCTGTACTGCAGCTCTTTTTTTATTATCTCCTCCAAAGGACATATAAATTGAGCTAGTTGCTTTTTCAATTCATTTCATTTGTAATCATAATTAAGACTTTTGAAATGAAAAATACCTTTACATCCAATCATAGTGCATTTGAATAATGTTTTTTGAAATGAATAACTTGCTTGTTTTTTAAACAACACAATCACACATAGGAAGTTTTATTGAATAGAAATAACTAAATTTACTTTGATTGGATGAAAAGTTGGAACTAATTGAATTGCATGAATGCCATTGTACACCTATTGTAGGCATAATACCATCAATGCAAACTAGTCGAAGGAATGAAGGTGCCAGTACAAATGTGTAACAGTATTTTACCTTGACAGCATTACTCTCACTTTTCTGCTTGCATGGAGCGAAAGGCTTTCTATTTGCATGCAATAAAATAATTGCGGTAACAAGATTTTAAGACGATTATTATTTAGAAAGCAAATGTTGTCTGCTAGCATTTCATTAAATAAAGGAAAAAAACCTCATTGTGAAGTTAAATGACTTCAAAGTTCAAACCCTAAGATATTTTGTATGATTAGTTATTGCATTCTTTTAACACCTTTGCTTAGAAATAAATAAAACAACAGCCGAAATGTTAGTTATCTGTGTCCATTACTGACTAATTAGGACTGGTATGATGGGATTAATGCATTTTTCATTTTGCATTCAATCTTGGTTTATTTTTTAGTAAAATGATTGGGCATCACTCCGGCTTCTTTCATTTCAAGAAAAAGTTTCAAAGCTTGCATGGGAGGTCCGTTGCAAACATATCCTGTAATAGTAATATATAAAGTTAGTGTAAGAGGATACATAGTTGATTTGAAGCTATCACTTCTCTATTGAGACCTTTGTTGCATAATCATTGCTAAATGACCTGCCAACTGACCTCATGTACTGTACAAATGTACAAAAAAATAGAACAACATTTTTCTAAATAACCTTCCGCACCTCTACGACATAACCCCCACCACTGTTTTGAGTATTTATGACTTTTCTAAATCCATACTGTCGAAACCATTTTGGGTGTCTAAGATTTCTGTAATTCGGCAAGAACTGTTTTGGGAATCTAAGATTTATGTAATTTCATGCCGCCAATAGCATTTGCAGTGTATCTAAAATTTCTTTGCTTTCAAACTGTCAACACTATTTTCGGCATCATCATGTTTATAGAATTTTTTTAATTTTCATACTGGTAAAACAACATTTGGGTACCTAAAAGTTCTCTAACTCCATATGTAATACCATTATATAATCCTTCTAGAAGTTTAACAAAATCTTAGAGCTGTATAGAGAAAACTCTCAGATATGTTTTTAATGCTTCTCTGTGTAGAATTTTGATAACAATTATAGTGATAATAGACCTATCCTTCATTTTTTGTTTGAAATTTTCACTTTTATTTATAAGCTAATGGCTTTCAACTGTATGGGATACAACCTAAAGAAACTAAAGCAATACTTCTTTTCCATGTTTACTTCTATATATTTTTTTATCGGCGTAACCCTTGCACCCCCCCTGGTGCAAGTGCTAGTTAATATCATCCTATATGATTGCAACATCCCAATTTTCAAAAACTATAAATCGAACTGTAAGCTTCCAAAACATTATCCTGTAAAATTCTTTTGAACAACCACATAGCATTCATTAGCATTTTCTGAATTTATGTCTACAATCAATGTTCATTTGATAACATTTACCTTGTTTGAAGTCCATTGAGCTCAACCCGAAGCTTACAGGTAGTTTGAATTAGAAATCTTATTTATGTTTGTTTCCCTTTATTTAAATTCAAATTTTGCTGCTTAAAAGGTGAAGCAGCAAATCCCTGAATGAAAGTGGGCATTCCCTTCTCATTATCAAGAGCTACGATGGTGGAGGATATTTGGTTGGAATAGACAACACTTCTGCTGTATCTGATCGACCCTTTTCCTGTAGCATTGGAATTTACTGTGCAAGAAGGTAATTCGATTTGCATTCTCTTGAGTAGCTTAAACAGCTCACGTTTCTTGCCTTGCTGACTATATCGTGAAAGATCAATATTAAAAATTCTCTGCAATGGATTCAAAAACAGCGCCTGATCAGAACAATTACTATCCAGAAAATTCTTAATCAAATGTTCGAAATTACCAATACAAACCTTAAACAGGGTTTGTCTCTTTTTTAGGAGAAAACCATTAACCAATGAAAGTTCCACAGGTTCATAATTTTCCTTGTTATTCTCTAATCAGACAACATATGATGACATATGAATTAAAATACTTCCAATGGCATTACTAAATAGAGTATCTAATATCTTGGTACTGTTTTGCTCAGCTACCACACTAAGACCATCATGTTCCACACAAAGGGGGAATAGAGAATAAACACCCTAGCTACCAACGCTTAACATGATGATCTGTTTTATTTTGTAGTCAGCATTGTGGAACTCCCACAATACATCATTAACTATATATATATTACCCGCTTCAGCAAAAGCAGGGGCAGTTTTATTTAAGCATGCTTTTGAGATGCACTCTACATTATCCTGCCCAAAGCAAGGAAAGGATTTTAGGGCAAAAAACTCACGATTCACAAATAAAAATATCATTACAAAATTACCTCCGTTTAGCTTCATGATTATATGTGCATCCTTAAGCATCTTCCCTGAAACTAAAAATATTCAACACATTTTCATGAAGGGTGTTCAACAACTGACACTTACTGCATTTCAGCTGATTATAAACTTTCAAAGCTTCTTCAGTCTTTCCACTTTCTCGTAGTCCTGTAATAAGTGATGAATAGAGTTTCTGCAAAACAAACAAATTCAAACCATAAATATCCCAGGTGAACAAGTTCAAAGATAATGACAAGAAAAGTATGGGGAAAGCTCTAATTACTTCTTTGGCAGCTAAGAAAGGTCCTTCGAAGTATACTTTATTAATCCTTTTGCAAAAGTCAGGAAGTCTTTAGTCTTATCCAGAAAGATTGCCTTAAAAATGACTGACACAGCTAAATTGCATTAGTGGAGAATTACTGCACAATTTAGAACAGACCCCCTAGTAAGATTGGTTGTAGGCCTTGAATTCAAAAGGGTGGTTATTAATTATGTTATTCCTAAAATTTGTCAAAGACAAATTCGTAAAGAGCAGTGTATGGGACCATAGTTACTTTTCTATTTGGGGAGATTTCCCTTCTGCCTACCTGCAAGTCATGGACAGGTTTAAATATATATTTACATAGAAATGAATGGAATTTTTGAAGGATGTTTCATTAGAAGCAGGAATAACTGAAATAAATAATAAATAACAAGACACCCTCCACTGAGTAGCGACGGAGTTCCTTTTCAATTTAGATAATGTTTAGAAAATAAGTCCACTTAGTATAATTAGCCGATAGGCTTCTTATTGTGGACTTGCCAGTCCACACTAAACTGGAATACCTGTCTCACACTCCTAAACTGTTGTCTCACGCTGTGGTAAACTGTTTTCAGGTCATCGCCATTGGGTAGAAGTAACAACTGACAATTCTACAAGCTCTGAAAGTCAATCGGAAAACCTGTCTCACACTCCTAAACTGCTGTCTCACACTATGGTAAACCATTTTCAAGTCGTCGCCATTGAGTAGAAGCAACAACTGACAATTCTACGAGCTCTGAAACTCTGATATCTTAATACTTACTTTTCATTTATTGTGAGTTGATTGAAGCAACAGTCATAGGGAGATTTATTAATTGGCCAGCTTTCAACTTGCATTCACACGCCTTGAGCTGATTGAAGCAGCGGCTGTAGAAAATATCTTCAAATCAAATGCATGATGTCTTTAGATTCGATTGCATTGATTTCGCTTTATATTGATGTCTTCATCAAATAAAAAATGCATGATGTCTTAGATTCGATTGCATTGATTGCCACCACCCTTAATCACCGCCCAAAGTGTACATAAATACACTGGGCTCCTTCATCAATTTAAGCCTCTATTTCTTCTTCTGATGCTTTTACTGCTGCTTCTCTGATGCTTGGTTCACTACCACTGCTGGAACTGCTGACGTCTCCTACTCTCGCACTGAGGATGAAATTCCTTCCACTACGAATTCATTCACTGGTTCCCTTTCAACGGCTTTTGGATTACTAACTCTTTCTAATAAGTAATAGGTAACAAAAAGCTCTGTTGTTTTTGTTTATAATCAATTTATCCAATTTAAGTTTTATTTCCTCTTATGGAATTCAAACAGCAAGTCATGGTTCTCCAGCAGTTGCACATTGCATAGAAATAGAATCTACGAGACGCAGATCTAAGCAGCTCACCTGCTGCAGAAATTTCGCATTATTTGTCGTGAAAAGAAATTGGGGGTAAATCTTGTGTTCCTAAGAAATTCAACATTATCTGTGGTAACTAATTTATCACGAGTCTAATTATTATTTCTGTGAAGCAAGGTAAATTACTGCACTAAACTGAATCGAATGGCTGCGTGGGTGGGTTCTAGCGTGGTGTCTGCCTTCTTTGCATCGCTGGAGCGGTGTGTATGCATCACCCTTTCCACCACCGATACCGATGATGATGATGAAGAAGCCAAAGATAGACCCCTCATTCTTACCAAACTTGACCATATTCAGGCAGACAAATCCCACCCAAATACCCATGATGTGGTCTAGACCTGATTTTCCTCTACTTAGGTTTCCATACTGTCTTTAGTGCAAAATATATTTTCACTTGATTCTAGACCTACTGGGGATTGATCGATGGGTGCACATGTCTATTGGGTTCTTCCATAATTCTCCTTGGTAATACACTGCATGTATGAATCGGTGATTTCATTGTAAGAGCATCAACTACCTTTTATTTTGCTTGAATTCTTAAGACATATAGGGATCTTTCTTCATGTAATTTCAGGCTTGTATTAAATATCTACAAATTAACTGGATATCTTCGTTGAGTGTTACGACTCTTTATATTGCAAAGTTTATTGGATTTTCATATATTATCTTGTAAGGTAGCCTTGGTCGTATTAGTCTTTGTGATTCGAATCTGTGAATATATAATTGTGTATCTTTAATTGTGTGTACAACCTTTTTATAACATTATCTTTTTTGGGTGCTCAGGTTATTTCTAGAAAAGTACCCTTTGGTGCATCTGGTCGTGCATGTAATTTAGATCTCTGAATATAAATATCTTTATTGGGTGTTGAAATTATTTCCAGTGGATTTGACTTTGGCACGTTGCATCTTAGAATTGCAATACTAATTGTTGTCTTAGATATGCTATCTATGTAGTAATCTAGCCTTTAGGGTATTAAGTTTTTTTTTAAATTTCTAAATATGAATTGCATATTCTTAGTTGACGTCTAAGATATTTTTCTGTTCTGTATATTGAATTAGTTTATTTGTGATGTTACTTTGATTCAATTAAGCTATACATGCATCAACATGTCATGTATATAATGGTTCTCTACATTTACAAACTCACATCTAACTTGATTATCATGTAAGCTCTATTTTCTATCATATCTCTGAATATTATCTGTAAATCTTTATTGGGTGTTCATGCTCTTCCTAGTATATTAGCCTTTTTGTAGGAGAAAGGTAAACATGAAACTCAGCATTCAGCAAGAACATTAAAACAGAACAAAGTTTTGAATTAGAAACAGCAGGGACTTTTTATATTAATGCCTTAAGAAAACAGAGAGCTGTCGATGCTCTTTTCTGCTCATACATTCGTTCAAAAACAGGGTATTTGTTTTTCATTAATTTAAAATAGAGTATCTTACTCCTCCTACAGAAACAAGGCCTTTTTTTACCCAACTACGGAGAAGTTTCTGGAGCATACAATAAATTTAGAAGAGTCTAGATGCATCATAGAAGAAGAAGATAGAGGCGGGAAGAAAGATGGAGTAAATGGGGTCGATGGAGTGTTCGTTGGAAACGGTGGCAGGGGAGATTAAAAGAGCTGAGCTGGAAGATGGGGGAAATTAAAAGAGCGGAGCTGGAAGATACATACGCCAACACTTTTCTGCATTATGTCTCTAAATTTAACTTGCATTGGTTGTTTATCTTGATTGTCGCTCAAGGTCATTTCAATAGATAGCTCTTTTATGTATGGTTTCTTTGTAAAATAACAAGGCTTTTTCGGAAACATTTAGAGCACATATAACAAGGATTACAGTCCATAAAATTGTGTCTGCTGCTAGTTCCTATATTTAGAATACATTTATACATCTGGAAAAAATTCCTATATCAATTATTAATGGAACTTCGTATGCAAGTTTCATAACTCCAATTTTGACTATAGCATAATGCCCCCTTTTAAACCACAGCATTGAGTAAGTGCTCTGTCTACAGTTAGATAAAAAAGGACAGTTAGAATAAAGCGACTAGGTCTGCTGCAGTTAGAATAAAGCCAGTCAAGAAGTTACTCCATAAAATAAGTCGGCTGTTTGAATTTTAGTCTGCGCATCCCATTTCAACCAAATCAATGTAGTGAGATTTTGTGACAACTCATAAAGCTATTGGAGTTTATCTTTGAAATTTATTCAAAGCTTATTTAAAGTTAAATATTTTAAAAAATAAAATGAAAATACAAATTAAAACATTTTATAGGAAAAATAGGAAAGAGGGATATTTGGTTGAGGTACAAATTTACTATAATATAGAGATTTCATATATCTATATATGTTCTGAGGCATAATTTGTAATACATGCTAACTCATTGGATACCAAGATTTGTTTTTGTTAATAGGGGAGAGGACCTAGTAGTTGTGCACCCTAATTTCGTGCTTCTAATTATCCTATGTGGAAATTTCAAATCACTCCCAATTTTTTATAGTAGCTTACTTGACAAGTCCGCTGCTTATACCTTTCGTTTCAGGGCTGCATCAGCATGCTTTTTGTAAAGGTGTCCAAAAAGGCCCAAAAAAAATTGAGACCAATACTTGTGCATTCACTTCATGGGTAGTTGAGTGCTGATGTGGCATCACATGATTGGTTGTTTTTAGATGAAAGGAATATATTTTGTTTAATTATGGGTAGTCAAGTCACAACTATTGGGCATTATATAAACAACTAATATCACAACTATTGAAACATGCTCAACTAATGGGTCCTCTACCCTAAATGGGATGTCATTTTTTCCAAATTCTCATCCTTAAAAGAAAAACATTATTATTATGCTTTCAGATCTAAATACGCCATTAAAACATTTCTTATCATTTATAGAGATTAAAAAGTTATATCTAACATTTATCATTAACATGAGCAATAAGATTAAAGCATTAGCTTTCAAAGGAGGAGCTTTGAGGCTTGTGGAAATAAGACACCACATTTATGAAGGGGTATGTCACAAATTTCTAACCAACTTGGTGTAGTTTGCATGATTATTTTCTTAAAATCTAGATTTAGCTCCCATGACAAAATCTTAAATAATGATTTCTCCATATCCAAAATCCTCTAATTACTATTTTATAGTTAAGAATGTTAAATTTAAATATAAATTTGTAATTTTTTTTTCAAATAAAAGATATAAACCCATAATATATTAAATTTCATATATATTTTGCATAATTTAATATAACATTAAATTTAAGGCACAAATTGTTTGTCGACACCATGTTTTGGTCACACAATAAAATAATTTTAGAGTTTTATAGAAGTCTCCTTGATTAAATCTACCACATTTACAATTCGTAAAACTTTTAACTCAAATTGATAAAAGAGAAATTGCCCATATAAACATATGATGCTCTAAAATCAATTGAATTAATTTGTTCAAGAATTGACAAGATTTATATTTATACATAAAGGATAAAACATGAGTTTGGGATTCAACAAGATTTCATCACTAACCTTTTGAGAACAACCATAATAGTTTCATTTGAAATTCAAATCCTAATTCATTTAATATAATTCCTTGCAAAAATAATTTGAATGTTTATGGTCAAAACATTCTAATATATAAAATTCAATGTTTATGTAACCAAATAATGTGCCTATTTATATTATACAATGCATATGTCTATATTATGTATTGTTACAATTCATTTATGTTTTACCTTAAATTTCCTATCGGCGTCTCCCTTGAATCTCCTATAGATGCAAGTGCTAGTTTAGAGATCTGGAGTGAACAAAAGTCTTACAAATTATCAAACACATTTGTACAGAATAATAAACAAGCACACGGAAACAGTATAGAGAATCTAGACAAGTTGTACTAACAATGATAAATTAAAAAAACATTCCAAGTATTTAACATCCATTAATCCTAAAATATTCTCTAATTACAACTAAGATTTACTTCACACCAGCTCTTTTGCATTAACGGTTCAAGATGAATACATTAGATTCAAGTTATAGCTTATACCTCATGTCCTAAACTCAAACCATCCAAACCCTAGTTATCCATACATTCAATACAATAGAGCATAGTAGCATAATGAAATGAGCTCAGGTGAAACATACACAAAGACTCACAACTCAACTGTTTATCCTTGACATTCCAAAGTGGGGAAAAACAGAATGGAATGTGGCCTCAAGGAGCTTGATTATAGAGGGGAAATGAAGATGAACTCCAATGTGACATTAGTTCTCTCTTCCTCCAACATCATGTAGCTCTTTCTTTGACTGAATCCCTGATATTCTTATATTGTGGACCTCACCTATATGCTCTTTTCCTCTTCAAATATATATATGTGCAATTAATTGGAAGTTTTAACACCAAAGGACCCAGGCCCTCTGCTGCCCTGCAACGTAGTTGTGCAGATAACCCTCAATCCACTTGTTCACCATCTCTATTTGTTTGTTCGTTTGAGGGTGATAGCTAGTGCTGGGAGTTAATTCTGTACTTGACAACCTGAATAACTCCTGCTAGAAAGCACTAAGAAAGCGGCTATCCCTGTCACTAACAATATTCTTTGGTAACCCATGTAACCTGAATACCTCCCTGCAGAACAAATCTGCTACTTGAGGCGCCTTATACTCAAATGAGATAGCCATGAAATGAGTGAATTTTGTTAACCGATCAACCACAACATAAATGCAGTCTCTACCCTGTACCTTAGGAAGACCGATGATGAAGTTCATCGATATACTGTCCCATTTTTGGTTCGGAATAGGCAAGGGCTGCAATAGGCCAGCAAGAAAAGTGTGCTCTACCTTGTTTTGTTGACAAGTAGTGCACTCTCAAACATGACGCAGAACATCATCCTTGAGGCCTCTCCAAGAGAGCCTCTCTCTAATCTTCTTGTAGGTCTTATGGAACCCAGGATGTCCTACCAAAGGAGTCTCATGCACAGCTCTCACGATCTGCTCCTTCAACGTAGGTTTTGGAACTAAGAAAATCCTGTCCTTGTAGTAAATGATATCATCCACTACCTTATACCTGTCATCCTGGATTTTTCCATCCATCAATTCACAAGCGAAAACATTTTTTGAGTACTCAACTAACAAAAGAGCTCTCCAATCCATTGAAATCTCGGACAAGGAACAAACGCCAGGCTTCTTGGAAAGGGCATCGACAACTGTATTCTTCTTTCCCTTAACGTACTCAATATCAAAATCATACACCTGGATTTTTCTAACTCACTTCTATTGACGCTCATTCAAGTCCTTTTGTTCTAGGAAGTACCTCAAACTGTTATGATTTGTTCTAACAACAAACTGCCCACCAACCAAGTGTTGTGATCTTTCCACACATCACCCCATTTAAAATGGGGACCCCCTAATTTTTGCTCCGTTCGGGTCTTTCGGCTTTGTTTTTGGTTGGTTTTCCTGCTATCTCTCTCGGTCTTGTCCGTCTTTCCGGGAAGTCTGTAAATTAGGGTTTGCATTCTTCAGGCTAGTTTGAAGTTAATTTGAGTGAGAAAATTGAAGTCTGGGCTTGGCATTGTAATCAAAACGCTTTGGGCAGGTTCCCATCAAATTTTGAGTTGAATCTGACAACTTGCTATTTTTAGCAATCATGGCTTCAAAAGCCAATTTTAGGGTTTGCATGTTGGAGTTTTCAATGCATGTCTAGAGATTTTTTTTGGGTTTTTCGAGACCTTCGCAATGGTATAACATGCAAGCCGAGATTGATGACTTTCAATAATTCTGGCTCCGGAAGCCATTTTCAGGGTTTGCATGTATAATTTTTCAGTGCATGTCAGGATATTCTTTATGGGTTTTTCGAGAGCTTCGTAATGATGTGACATGCAAGTCAAGTTGATCATTGTTCAGGGACTTGCTATTTTTAGCCGGTGCTCACATGTAGACCAATTTTTTGGGTTTTTTTGGGTTTTTTGAGATCTCTCGGGCAGTATGACATGCAAACGCGTCCGGTAGGTGGTTGATCACTTTTTCAGGCATTTACTATTTTTAGCAGGATCACTCTAGCAGCTCCCCAACACTTTAGTATCACAAACAGAACGACATGCAACAGAAACGGGGTCAAACGGAAGTCATCTGAGGCACATGCAAGTCAAATTAGGGTTTCCAGCTTCGAGACTCAAAATGAGGGATAAAACTCCAAAATCTTTGAAAACTGATGTATCCCATTGCGATCAGCATCCTTCAAGTAGTCCACTAGTGAAATTTGAGCGCAATCTGAGTACTTACTATTTATAGTATGTCACTTTTGAAGTAGGGCTAAAAATAGCAGGTCAGCACATGTGACAGGTGTGAATAGGTCAAATAGGTCATGAGGATCCCATAGAGCAAATTTCAAGTCAATCGGAGTTGCAAAGGTATGAAAATCAGGGGATTTACTAAAAATAGAAAGTTAGGAAAAATTAGTTGCAAAATTGGCTAAATGTTCATGCACGCCAAGGCAAGATGAAAACTGGCAGTACCCCCCTTGAAATGCGCCCAACATGGAGGAGGTTGAGGAAAACGCCAAGTCATGAGAAATTCCTCCACCACCTAGCAAATGTGCCCACCAAGGAAGGAGAGGTTGGGAATTTTAGTCTAAGTATTGAAAATGGAAGTAGGACCCCCCATATGCGCCCTCAAGAAGATGAAGCTTGGAAATTTTTTCTAAGTCAGTGGAAATTCCACCTCCACCCTCCAAATGCGCCCAAAGTCATAGAGGAAGCTTCAAAATTTATCTAAGTCAGGAAAATTCCTCCACCACCCCTTGAATGCGCCCAAACTTCAAGGAGGCTAAGGAAAAATTTCTAAGGCATAAGAATTCCCTGACACCCCGCTAAATGCGCCATCTTGTGAAGGAGGTTGGAGACTTTTGCAAAGGCCTTGAAAGTGGAAGCTCACCCTTCCATATGCGCCCATCTAGGAATCAAGGCATGAAATTTTTCTAAGTGGTGATAAATTGGCAAGCCACCCTCCAAAATGCGCCCAAGTTTGTGAAGGAAGCATGAAAATTTTCTAAGTGTTGGAAAGAGGTTGCTGAAAGGGTGCTGAGGTTTGAAGTCTGAAATTTAGTGCTGAAGCTTCTCATTTTCAGAATTCGGCTGGCAGTCTCAAAGTGATATTATTTTTCTAAGTTTTATTTCTAATGACTATCTTTCATTTCTACAGGATGGCTGAAGCAAATAGAATAGCGAGTGTCAAAGATACCAATGCCGAGTCCAGCAAGGCAAATGCATCCAAACAGGCTGTAATCAAGAAGTTGAGCAAGTTGTTCTTTCTAGAGTCAAATTTTTCTTCGAAGTTGGGGAAGTTGAGTGATACAAATCTTGGCTCTTTCAATTTGGAGGCTTTCAGAAGACAATTTTTTGAGTAGGATCAGTGCACCTCCAACAAAGAAGAAGCCTAGAAAGTTCTCAAAGATTTCAACAGATGAAGATGGCTCCTGCACGCTTCACATGGCTGTACCTAGGGTTGAGTTCGATCGAGATGAAGCTGTTCCGGAGAACTATGTGATCACTACCATGGAGTTGGGACGCCCTACTGGAACATAGATAATTGAAGAGTGTGATAACTCCTATCAGGCACTCAAGGACAGGCTACTCCGAACTGAAGGCAAGTATAAAAGATTGAAGAAGGAGCCCAAAACATTGATTGGTTATGTACAACACTTGTCTCGTACTTGTGGACAAGAGAATCTGGCAATTGAGCTCCCAGCCGAGTTTCCCAGAGAATTAGTTAGTGGCTTGGAGGACTTGAGGAGGATGGCACAGGAGGCAGATAAATGGGTCGCGAATGTTCGCACTGAGATAGAGAAGTTTATGGAAGATCTTGCTCATTCCTATCAGCAGGCCTCTGGCATTATGGCACGAATGGACGTAGTTGATCAGGCTTGGGGTGAGGCTCGCATCCATCAGAACAAGGTTGTTGTTCGTCTAGAGGCTTCAATGCATATGCCCCTGCAGACTTTGGTTGGGGGAGGCGTAATTCAGGAAGGTGATAGGTATAACTTTACTAGCTGGAATTCTTTAGTGGTCACGAGCCGAGGCTTCTTTGACGCAACACAGGAATATTTGGTCAGAATCAAAAGGGCTATGGTGAATATTCTAGATGGAGTCTTGAACACACTTGAGGCTATCATTGCTAGGAGACTGACTTCTGAGGAGGTGATTGCAGATGGTTTGAAGAGTAGATTGGGGCCTTTCTTTTCGGAGGTGAAGACTTTTGTTCAGGATGATTTTGAAAATGCCTCGACCTTCTCCAACATTATCCAAAATACTCAGGATGCTCTAGTTGCTTGGAGGAAATCTTGTACTCAGCATGGGCAAATAGTTACGGTGCTAGAGTTTCAACTTGATCACATCCTGCCTATTTCAGTTCAGGAAGTTGAAGCTGTGCTGGCCAGATTCGTTGACTTTGCAGTCAAGGAGAAAGAGAATGGAAACGCCCTTCTGGATGATGATATTCTAGAAGATGATGGTGGGCATTAGTTGCCTATGCTATTTTGGGAGTGAGTGGGAATATTTTGGCTCATTCATTGTCCCACTCCCCTTTGTGGCGGTTTTTGGGGTGAATCTTGTTTAGGGATAAGGTGGCACGATCTGGGCCATCCATCTGATTGTAATATGAGTCGTCCATTGGACTGGACCAACTATAAAAGGGGCGTCCCCCATCATTTGTACATTATTAGAGATTAGGAGCATAGAATTGAGAGATAGAGCATAGGGAGATAGCATAGCTTAGATTGGAGAGGAAAGAAAGGTTTCCTATTGAATGCTTTGTAAGAAGTTGTTGTGAACACTTTCATAATAAAAGAACTATCATTGCTTGTGGTTTTATCTTTTGTTGTGAGTAGCTAGCAAGGCTTCTTCGTCCTTCTGATTCGCTTAGAATATTTAAGTAGCTTAGAGTAAAATAGATTTCATTTTATGCAAGTAGATGATAGTTGTGGAATGTGGTGTTTGATCTAAGCGAGCTTCCTTTAATCCATACCACTAGCAAGCTTACTGATGGTGGTTTTGCCTTGCGTGGTTGACTGAAATTTTTGAACCTAACTTCAATTATGATTCACATGTTGGCATGCGTCGTTGTGATGGTGTCTTTATGTTGAGTTGTGATTTTAAAAATTTTAGCCACTCCCTTGAAGATTGCACCGACTTTGTGGAAGCTGTCCGAAGCGAGGCAAAGCGAAGTCTGGTTGAAGTTTGCTAAAGTTGATCTCCACATCCTGCGCCTAGATTAGTCCATAGCTTTTCTAATCCCTGCAACCATTCAATTCAGTACATTTTTGGTTAGTTTAGGAAACTTGCACTACATTGGTATACCCTTTTCTAATCCCGCAAAATTCCTTTTCTCTTTGATTGTCAGTTGAACAACTACGTAAGTCCCCCTTGAGATTACCAACAAATCACATCAAGCCAACTGAGACTATCCACTGCATGAAGGAACCTTGGAGTTGAGTGCATGACCTTTCTAGCAATCTTAGCATGTAGGAAACTTTGATCAAGAGAGGATAGAGTGACCGTTGGAAACTTTATTCTGTGTTGGTGTGGTCATAAAACACCCGTCAACAAAATTGGCGCTAGAAGGAGGGCCTTAACAGCTACAACATACAGTTACTTTGAAGTAGAAAGGGTTTGAAGTATAAATAATTTTGTTGGAGAAGATTATCATGAGTCAAGATGGTGCTACCGCATAAAGAAATATTTCTAGTGTTGCAGCCGAATTTGGGATTCAACGACGACTAGGAAAATATTCTTTTAGGATTGAACAATCTCGCGTGGAGAACAAAGACGAGCTTTACTGAGTATATGCGAACAAGCTTTGCGTTGGAAGAAGAAGAGTAAAAAGCTATTCGAATTCAAGTTGCTATTGAAAGAGATTTTCTAAATCAGAGACAGCCACTCGCTCCCGCACATCGCCAATAGAGGAAGCAACTACGTCCTGAATCGTATTAGTTCGTTTTCGCCAAAAAAGCTTAAGAGGATTTTGAGGTCTACACCTAGTTCATCCAAAAACTTTGTGGAGTTAGAGCTACCCACTTGAGCAAGGAATAAGAAAGAAGTTCGATCAAGCAAAGAAGCTCAGCCAAGCAAAGAAGTTTCATCAAGTGAAGAGGTTTAGTTAAGTGAAGAAAGCGGAGAAGAAATTTCAAATTTATTCAGAACTCCACCTAGCGTTTCAAGGTTTGCTCCACCAAGGTCAGTTCAAGTTACCGTGCCAATGATTATTCAGCAGCAACCCACCCAATCTGTTGTCCAACAACAACAACCAGCCCAAGCTGTTGTATATCAGCGGCGACGACCAGTTCAAGCTATGGCTCAACCAATGAATCAGCCAGCTCCAAATGGTGCTATGTGGTTGGTTACTAACCCGCCCCCACTAGAGTTTGCTGACTACCATGACATGCCGAAAAATCCAGAGCATTTCTGCACTAAGTTTCATGTCAATGATGTTAACCGTACTGCCGAGGACCACATCAAGATGTTTGAAGATCACCTATGCAATAGGTAGATTGCATACGGGGATGTGGCTTGCAGACTCTTTCCATATTCTTTGGGAGAGGAGGCTCATTATTGGTTCATTCACCTGCCAGTTGGGTCTATAAGATCATGGGAGCAAATGAAGGATGCCTTCGTTGGAAAATTTGGTATACCGATCACCTCTGTAGAACTTTATCGTCAATTTGTAGAGGTGAGAAGGCAAGACAAAGAACCCATTCACGCTTTCAACAATAGATTTCAAAGAGCTCTAACAAGGTTGCATACTCCTCATGTTGTTGCTGATGCCTGAGAAAGCTACTATTCAGCCTTGGATCCTTTGACATCAATGTTCGTGAGGCAGGCTCACCCCGGTCCAGCCAATATGAACCAAGCCTATGCTAAAGCTGTTGAAGTGAGTCAGAACATGGGGCAAAACATAACTGGGCCCTCACAATATACCGGCCTCACTACGACGAATAATCAAATGCAAACACTCGACTCAACATGGAATCAACAAGTTCCAGCATTAAATTCAATTCCTCAGCCGGCATGCCAAGTGCAAGCACCATCTAATTAGTTAGTTCTCCATCTTGGGGTACCTTTGTCCCAGACTCAAGCAACACAACTTGTGTATCTCCAAGGCACAGTGACACCAGTCAAAAATCAAGAGGAGAAGGATGAAATGAAGGATGTAATAGAACAAATGAAAAAACTGTCAACTGAGGTGACTTACCTCATAAATCAGAATAATCAAATTCAGTCCTGTTGATGTGTTTTTCGTGACCGCACCAACGCAGAATAAAGTCGCCAACGGCTACCCTATTCTCTCTTGATCAAAGTATCTAGCACGCTAAGATTGCGAGAGAGTTCATGCGTTCAACTCCAAGGTTCTTTCAGTGCGAATAGGCTCAGTTGGCTCGATGTGATTTGCTGGTATTTCAAGGGGACTTACGGAATTGTTCAACAACAGAGGAGGAGGTTTTCACAATTCAACAGATTTATCAATGAAGCACAGGTTTCCTATTCTAACCAGAAAGTACTGAATTTAAAGTGGTTGCAGGGTTAAGAAGATTCTAATCTACTCTAAGACGTGGGATATGGCGATCAATTCTCACAAGCTTCAACCAGGCTCTGCTTTGCCTCGCTTCAGATAGCTTCCACAAAACTGGTGCAATCTTCAGAGGAGTAGCTCAAGGTGTTCAGATCACAACTTAACATGAAAATACCATAAACATACAAATCATGATCGAAGTTAAGTACATGATATTCCAGTTGACCACACAAGGCGCATTCACCATCAGCGAACACGCTAGTGGTATGGATAGACGAAGTTCGCTCAAATTGAAGACCACATTCCACAACTAATATCTACTTGCATAAAAATGAGATTACGCTACTCTATGCTACTTGAAGTAGAAGGGATGAAGAAACCTCGCTAGATATCCATAACAAAGACAAATTTCACCATCAATGAAAAGATCTTTTATCATGAAAGTTTTACACAACAATTTCTTGCAAAAGTTTTCAAAGGAAAACTTTCCTCCTTCAACTACACTATCAATCTATACTAAGCTACTTCTAAGTTGTCCCTCTACTCTATGTCTACTGTCTAACTCTAAGCTCTACTGAAGGTACAAATGAGGGGGACTCCCCCTTTATATAGCTGGCCAAGTCCAACGAACTGCTCAGATTACAATCGGCTGGATGGCCTAGATTGTGCCACCTCAGCCCTAAACAAGATTCACCCTAAAAACCGCCACCAAGAGGGGTGGGGTAATAAATGAGCCATTAATGGCCACCATCTTTCTAGAAGATTCCAACTTTGAAATGCGTTCACACTGCTCTTGATCTTCTTCTTGACGTTGTTCTTCAACTTTGCTTGAGCTTCCATTCTTTTCTCCAGCTAGAGTTTTGAAAACATTTCTTCTCTGTCACTAAGTCTCAACACTTAGCCATTTTCTTGCAACTTTTCTTCCTTCAAGGTTGAAATGTCATTTTGGATTACTTTCTTCATCACTTTAGGTCATCACCGCTTGGTCTCGACATTCCTCCTGCAAAATAAGCAAGGAGAAGGGTATTAGAACACTTCATAATATAAATTCACTTTACTTACCTGATTTTCACGCTTGAACTCCCGAGGGTTCATCGTCTTCACTAGCCAACTTTGCGTTCAAATTCTTCATGCCTTAGTCAAATTTCCAACCCATCTTGCATTCTGCCTGGGCATACTTTGCTCTGATATTTCATCCAACTCAGACTCGAGAAGAAATCCTTTCATCAGGAATTTGATCAAAAATTATCTAGGCGATCATTTTCAAATTCATCTACCAAGGCTTTTTTAACACATTTTATCCCTTGCCTTAGAAAAAATTTAAATTTTCCCTTAGGAAAAATTCATCAACCTGGTGCCCATCAAAAATATTCACCTTGAAGGCCTCAGCAAAGTGTGGAAGACTTTAAAATCCATTCCTCATCGCAGACGTCCAATACCTAGAAGAAAATTTTCTTCAGAACACGTCGAATTCATGGGTATACAACGAACGGGTTCATTTAATTTTTTTGAATTTTGAACCTTAGAAAAATAATTTCTCATCAAATTTAATCCATTTCTTCAACTCCAGGTGCATTTCCTTGCTCTGACTTGAAGACTTTAATTATCCTTGCGAAGCTGACATCTTTTGACTTCTTCTCACCAATTTTTTACTCATTCCTTGGTGAATTTCTCCTGTCTTCTCCAACTTGGGCGTTTTTATTTAAAATGCCTTGAGTGCACCTTGTCTTCAACGCCTTAGCAAATTTTATCATCATTGCCCCCTTGGGCGCACTTTATATGTCATGGAGAACATTTTAATTTCAATGCCCAACATATTTTATTCACATCACCCTAGGCGTACTTGGGATATCAAGATTCAAATACTTAAAGAATTTCCATGCCAGCCTTCCCTTTAGGCGCAAATCAACCCTTATGCTCTCACCTTTTAACACTTGCCTTAGAAAATTTTAAGTTCTCTTCTTTTAAGCTCAAGGCGCAAATGATGGGGTCTTCTTTCAATTTAAGCTCCACACTTAAATTCTCTTCCAGCTCACCCCTCCAGTCAAAGGCACTCATGAAGGGTAGAACTTCTAGTTTCGCTACTTAGAAAAAAAATAAAAATCTTCAAGGTAGGGCGCATTTGACATGGCCAGCTTCCATTTTTCATGCTTAGAAACTTTCAGCCACCCTCTTCCTCCTTGGGTGCAAATGACCCCTTCTAGTTTCATTTTTCAACACTTAGAAAATTTCCAAGTGACTCCTTTTACCTAGGTGCATTTGGAAGGTTATACTTCAAGTTCAGAAAAATTTCTAACTCCATCCACAAGTGAAGGCGCATTTCACCCCCTCTACCTCAAGTTTTTATACTTAGAATATTTTTCCATGCTTCTTCAAGTGTAGGCGCATATGGAAGGGGCTACTTCTAGTTTCCAACACCTAGAGACTTTTAACTTACCTTCTTTAGCTTGGTGGGTGCATTTCAAAGGGTGTGCTTTCACTTATAATTAGAAAGTTTCAAGGGTCCACTCATGAGTCAAGGCGCAAATGAGGTAGGGAGCTTCAAGTTTGAGTGCCTTAGTCAATTTCCAAGCCATCTCTTTGATCATGGGCGCATTTTACCCTTGAGGTTTCATTTTTCAAACTTAGTTAGATTTCCCAACTTCAACTTCCTCTTGCTAAGGCGCATATGAGGGTGTCTCCTAATTTGCAGCACTTTAGAAATCTTCATGATCTTCTCCAAGTTTGGGGGCGCATTTAGGAGGGTGAACACTTAATTTTCAAATACTTAGAAAATTTCCACTTTCATCCTCTCTCCAAGGGCGCATTTGACCCCTTGTACGTTCATTTTTATTGTCTCAACCAAATTTCTACTCATCTTCAAGGCTGGGCGCATTTTGACCTGTGGGCCTTCATTTTAAAGCACTTAGAATATTTCCCTATCAATTTTCAACCTCCAGGGCGCATTTCTCCATGCCTACTTCAAATTTCCCAGACTTAGAAGAATTTCAAGCCACTCTTCAGCTTTTAAAGGCGTTCTTCACTGGCTGGACTTGAAAATTTATCAATTTCAGTAAATTTTATGCTCTTTGCCTGATTTAGGGCAACTCGATCATGCTAACCCTAATTTTCTATTCTTAGAAAGTTTGTCAACTTTGCACTTCAAGCTAATTTCAAGCCCCAAAAAGGCTGGATTTTGCTTTGTTCTGAACCTCTAGATGTGTTTGTACTACTGATGCCCGATATCTGTCTGTACCTGCTATTTTAGCAACTTACTAAAAATAGCAATTGCTCAGAATGCCTTCAAATTTTGCGCGCCGATTGCCTGAAGTGTGGTGATCGTAGCTAGATGCTGCATTTGTATGATTGTCGTGTTTTTCCCTTGAATTTAGGAAACCCTAATTCCTCTGTACTAGCCTGCTAAAAAAAGTAAGTGTCTGATTTTCCATTCTCTGCAACTCCGTTCATCTTGAAATTCGTGCCATGGGGTCTTCATCACCTGCTTGACTTGTTCACACTAACGCCTCGCGCCGACCTGCTATTTTTGGCGTGTTTCTGGAGGTTGTTTACTATTTATAGTAAATGCTTGCTTCTGATACCTCCACAACTCCGTTTGATTTGAAATTCAAATGATGCGCTCCTCACCACGTGGCCTGCCTGTTGGCATCGGCGCATGCTGCTGATTTTCTATTTTTAGCCAATTTCTGAAATGACTTACTATAAATAGTAAGTGCTCCGTTTGCCCTCAAATTTTATCAGCAGATAGCTTGGAAGATACTGATCGCGGTGGTTTACACCGGTTTTCAAAAATTCTGACTTTTTACCCCTCTTTTTGGGCCTCGAAGCTGGAAACCCTAATTGGTCTTGCATGTGTATCAAACGACCTTCGTTTGTCCTTGTTTTTGTTGCATTGCGATCAGTTTGTGATTTTGAAGTGCTGGGAGGCGGCTGCCGGAATGTATCTGCTAAAAATAGCAAGTTGTTGAATAAGTGATTATCTCCGTTTGCATGTCACATCACTGCAAAGCTCTTGAAAAACCCACAAAGAATATGCAGACATGCAAAGAAAACCCTGACATGCAAACCCTAATAATAGCCTCTGAAGGCTGAACTCTGAAATTTGTCATCTCATTTTGCATGTTATACTGTCGCAAAGGTCTCTGAAAACCCATAAGGAATCTCCAGACATGCGCCGAAAAACTCTGCATCTAAGCCCTGAAATCTGCTCCGGAAGCTGAACTGCTATAAATAGCAAGTTGTCCGTTTTAGCTCAAATTTTGCCAATGAGCAGCTTGATATGTTCTAGACGTAGTGTGATTGTTAAAACCTCAAAAATGTTGAAGGAATGCCCTGAATTGCACACTTACTAAAAATAGTAAGTTGCTAGAATCTGATGAAATTTAGCTGAGAGTCCACTGGGAGCACACTGACACCAATGTTAGTCTCCATTTTCAATTTACTTACTTCATTTGACTTCAGATTGAACATAGAAATACAAACCCTAATTTTCAGACTTGGCCAAAATTCACGTTTAAACTCAATGACGGGCACAATCCTCGAAAGGCAGACATCAGAAAAGAGACAGAGAGAGAGAGAAAAACCAAAGCCAAAAAGACTAGAATGGAGCAAAAATTAGGGGTCCCCATCTTGAATGGGGCGATGTGTGAAAAGGTCACAACAAGTCCATGCTAAGAAATTATCAAGCACATCAAGGTGCTAACCGAGGATATCAAAATAATCCTCCCAGTCACCAAGATACCCACCATAGATACAATCATGAAAACAATCATGGGTATAGAAATAATAATCAAGGATTTCAGAAAAGGTCTTGGAATACGAGGCCTAACAATGGAGGTGTCCCTTCACTGTTGGACAATCCACCGCCCCCTAAGAACTATCCTGCAGACAAAGTCTTCTTGGCTGAGGCCGCCTTGTCAGGATGGTGTAGGTTACACAACACCAATCAGCACTCTGAGCTTCAATGCCATGAATTCGAAGTTGCGGTTGATATTTTCAGAGGAGAGGTGAAGAATACATAAGCCACAGAGAATCCTCCAGTCACAGGCTATGAATTGGTCCCAGCACCTCGATACGATCAGGCGTTGATCCTAGAAGATTTCAACTTTCCACCTGAGTTTCAAAGTTACGCCCCCACCAGTTAATCACAAGTTTTTGCCAGCTTCGGCAAATGGTCTTGTGGGTACGCCAAAATTTCAAGTTCCTGTTGTGACCTTTTTCACACATCGCCCCATTGCAAATGGGGACCCCCTCATTTTTGCTTCGTTTCGAACTTTTGGCTTGATTTTAGTTTGTTTTGTCGTTGTCTCTCTTTTCTGCTGTCTATCTTTCTAGGGATGTGCCCACTTGGATTGAAATTTTGGCCAAGTCTGAGGATTAGGGTTTGTATTTCTCTGGTCAATCTGAAGTCAAATGAAGTGAATAGATTGAAATCTGAGACTAATGTTGATGTCAGCATGCTTCCAGTAGGCTCCCAGCTAAGTTTCATCAAGTTCTGACAACTTACTATTTTTCGTAAGCGTGTAATTCAGGGCGTTTTCTCAACACTTTTGAAGTTTCGACAATTACACTGCATTCAAAACACGTCAAGCTTCTCATCTGCAAGTTGAGCCAGAACGGACAACTGTTTATTTTTAGCAAGTTCAGCTTCCGGAGAAAATTTTAGGGTTTATATGCAGAATTATTCAATGCATGTCTACATTTTCTTTCTGGGTTTTCTGAAACCTACGCAATGGTATAACATGCAAAATGAGCCGATGACTTCAGAATTCAGCCTTCAGAGGCTATTTTTAGGGTTTGCATGTCAGGGTTTTCTTTGCATGTTTGATGATTCTTTATGGGTTTTTCGAGAGCTACACAGTGATGTGACATGCAAGGCAAGATGATCAGTTTTCAAAGACTTACTATTTTTAGCAGGTGCATTCCAGCGGCTGCCCAACACATCAGAACCACAAACAAGGCGCAATGCAACAAAAACAAGGTCAAACGGAGGTCATTTGATATACATGCAAGTCAAATTAGGGTTTCCAGCTTCGGGACCCAAAATGAGGGGTAAAATGTCAGAATTTTTGAAAACCGGTGTATCCCACTGCGATCAGCATCTTTCAAGTTATCCACCAATAAAATTTGAAGGCAATCGGAGCACTTACTACTTATAGTAAGGCGTTCTAGAAACTGGCTAAAAATAGTAAATCAGTAGTAGGCGCCAGTGTCAACGGGCAAGTCACCCGATGAGGAGCACATCATTCAAATTTCAAGTCAAACGAAGTTGTGGAGGTCTCAGAAATAGGCAGTTGCTATAAATAGTAAACCACCTTCAGAAACTAGCTAAAAATAGCAGGTCAGCTCGGGATGGCAGTGTGAACAGGTTAAGGAGGTCATGAGGATCCTATGGTTGAAATTTCGAATCGATCTGAGCTTCAGAGATGTGAAAATCAAAAGACTTACTATTTTTAGTAAGTATTAAAGCACGAGTAGGCAGCTAGAAAAATGGCTAAGTCTGAAGCTTATCCACCTTGACCTCCTAAATGCGCCTAGGATAACTGGCAGAGGGTTGAAAAAGTTTAAGTCTGAACAAAATCCTTCACCACCCTCCAAATGCACCCTCATCCTCAGCTGAAGGTGTAAAAAATTCTAAGGCAAGGCGTTTATCCACCTCCACCTTGAAAATGCACCCACTACAAGCATGAGATGGAAAAATATTCTAAGTCAAAGTTTTATCCTCCTGCCTATGCTAAGTGCGCCCTCAAGGTAATAGAAGTCAAGAAATATTCTAAGGCATGAAAACTTCCTGCTCACTACCTCAAATGCTCCACTTCAAGGAGGTTGATATAAAAAAAATTCTAAGTATTAAGTTCATCCACCTCAACATATAAAATGCGCCCACTCTCCATGAAGACATGTAAAAAGTTTCTGAGTCAAGGAAAAGACAAAAGGCGTGTAAATGTCCACCTCCCCCCCCAAAATGCGCCGTCAAGGTGATGATGATAAAAAAATTCTGTGTGTTGAATTATCCTCCTCAGCATGCCAAATGTGCCCATGCAAGGTAGAATATTCCAAGGCGTTGAAGTAAAGTCTTCCTCACAGGTGAAATGCGCCATGATTGAAGTCAAAGTCTTCCTCACAGGTGAAATGCGCCCATGATTGAAGTCAAAGTTCACCTCCCTATGTGAAATGCGGCCAAATGAGGGTGGAGACAAGTGAAGATTCCAGGGCGTGATGCATGCAAAGTGAAAAATCCAAGGCGTGTGCATGCAAAGGGAAAGATTCCAAGGCGTTGAGCTAGAAAATATGCTAAGTATAGAAAATTTGAACCTCAACCCCTTGACTGCGCCTTTGACTTGTGGAGGGATAAAAAAAAAAAATTCTAAGTACGTGAAACTTGAAGTGTGACCCTCTATATGCGCCTTGACTTGAGTGATATTCTAAGTGTTTAAAATTTGAGGCTAGATTCCCCATGTGCGCCTAAGGAAAGGGGAAAGTTGAAGAATATTTTAAGGCGTGCAAGCTCAAAGCTTAAAAAGGAAAAATATGCCTTCATTGGAAAATAGATTGGAAATGTTTCTTTGAAATCTGAAGTGCCACCTCTCAAATGCACCTAGACCAAGAAGGAAGATATGTTAAAATTATTTTGGGTTAGGTGATGAAAAATAAAGTTGGACCCTTGATGGCGCCCAGACTAAGTGATGAGGAGATTTAAAATTTTCAAAGGCATGGATAAAATTGGCAAGGGCTACATTAAAATGTGTCAGCTTCACAAGGATCATGAAAATTTTCAAGTCAGAGCAGGAAAATATGCCCAGGGATGAAAAATGGAAATAAATTTGATGAAAAATGTTTTTTTCTAAGGTTTAAAATTTTAAAAAATTAGATGAACCCCTTTGTTTGGAGACACATGAATTCGATGCTTTCTGAGGGGAATTTTCTTCTAGGTATCGGACGTTTACGATGAGAAATGGATTTCAAAATCTTCCACAGCTCGTCGAGGATTCCGAGGTGAAGATTTTTGATGGGTACAGGATTGATAAATTTTCTAAGGGGAAAATTTGAAAATTTTCTAAGGCAAGAGGAATTTAAAGGCAAAAGTTGTGCTAGAGGAAAATGATGAACCCTATCAGATGAAGAGATCACTCAAACCTCAAAGATCAAAGCATGAAAATCAGATGAGTAAGGTGAATTTATATTATGAAGTGTTTTGATGTTCTTCCTTTTGTTTGTTTTGTAGGATGAACGTCGGGGCGAGGCATGATGACTGAGGAAGATGGAGCATGTCCTCCAAGACTACATTACAATCTCGAAAGAAGAAAAGTTGCATGTTGGAAAAAATGGCTAAGTGATGGGATAACCTAACATGCGAGGTAGATGGCAAAGATGAAATGATCGAGTCCACAATTGAAGAATCATTCAAGATCAGGGATGGAAGAATAATGAAAGCTCAGGCGTTGAAAGGTTGAAGAATAACATCAAGGAGGAAAATCATCATCAAGCATGTGAAAGAAGTTGCCACCTCGAAGTTTCAGATCGAGGACTTGCCTGCCATACTAGTCCAAAAAGAAGAACAATGTGAATGCATTTACAAATGGGAATCTTCTACAGGATGGTAGCCATTAATTGCTCATTTATTACCCCACTCCTCTTTGTGGCAGTTTTTAGGGTGAATCTTGTTTAGGGCTGAGGTGGCACAATCTGGGCCATCCATCCAATTGTAATCTGAGCCGTCCGTTGGACTTGGCCAGCTATATAAAGGGGATCCCCCCTCATTTGTACCTCATTAGAATAGACATTGAGTTAGACAGTAGACATAAGTAGAGGGACAACTTAGAAGTAGCTTAGTATAGATTGATAGTGTAGTTGAAGAAGGAAAGTTTTTCCTTTGAAAACTTTGTAAGAAATTGTTGTGAACACTCTCTCAATAAAAAGAGTTTTCGTTGATGATGATCTCGTCTTTTGTTGTGAGTAGCTAGCAAGGTTTCTTAGTCCTTCTGATTCGAGTAGGATCTTAAAGTAGAATAGATTTCATTTCATGCAAGTAGTTAATGATTGTGGAATGTGGTCTTCAATTTGAGCAAACTTCGTCTATCCATACCACTAGTGTGCTCGCTGATGGTGAATGTGCCTTGTGTGGTCAACTGGAATATCGTGTACTTAACTTCGATCATGATTTGTATGATTATATTTGTCGTTGTGATGGTATTTTCATGCTAAGTTGTGATCTGAACACCTTGAGCTACTCCTTTGAAGATTGCACCGGTTTTATGGAGGCTATCGAAGCAAGGCAAAGCAGAGCCTGGTTGAAGCTTGTGAGAATTGATCGCCATGTCCCACGCCTTAGAGTAGATTAGAGCCTTCTTAACCCAACACTATTTACATTCAGTACCTTTTGAAACAAGAACTTTATAGACAAACCTTTCGAGCATTTGAATTCCTTTCTCCGCGTTTGAACAATTATGTAAGTCCCCTTGAAATACCAGCAAATCACATCGAGCCAACTAAGACTATTCGCACTGAAGGAACCTTGGAGTTGAACGCACGAACTCTCTCGCAATCTCAGTGCTGGATACTTTGATCAAGAGAGAATAGGGTAGCCGTTGGCGACTTTATTCTGTGTTGGTGCGGTCACGAAAAACACATCAACAGTTCCTTCGGAGGCTCACACATACGCATCACCAGAGGAGCCTCTTAGTAAGGATGGTTACATTTTTCCGCCTCTCAATAACAGTGTCTTAGTAGAAGGAAGAAGAGAGGTACAAGCTTTTCAATCAACTGGAGGTGCAACTCCTAGAGTTTATTAGAGGAACTATCACCAGAAGGAACCTATGACTACATTGACGCCTCCAAACAATTTCACAACTCCATCGCATCCCAATGCGAGTAACAATCCAAGTTTACCAAAAGACTCTCCAGAGTACAAACAACAGAATTCCACACAAGGTAGAAATGGACAACAACCTACTCAACAAGCTACCCAACAACTTGTTCACCAAGTGGAATGTGTGCAGAAAGAAAATTCCCCTAGGGAGGATATAAATAAACTTAGTTCCTATGTGTTAGAAGAGTTCAAGAAAATGAAAGTTAGTCTCCCCCTACATGAGCTAATGAAAATCTCAGAAGTAAGGGAGACCATTCTGGGGAGTTTGAATGAAGCTCCTGTTGCGAGAAACACTTCTCAAGAAGTACCTAGTGTACCAAGAATCGTCCTGTCAACACACAGTCTCGTTTTGCACAAAACACAAATATGGTAGAAGAGGTGTCTCAAGTGCCATATGACGCAGGGGAGACTCAACAACAAGATTTTGTGGGTATGGTGCAAAGTTCCACAAACGCTTCGGAGAAGCCAAAGACAGAGATTGAGAGGAGAGTTCAGATCGATGTTCCCACGGAGTAGAAGTAGAAGCCAAAAGATGTTGTCCCAGCTAATCAAGTTCAGGTGAATAGAAAAGATGAGAAGAAAAGTAATGTGGTAGATGAAAGAAGAAAGCCAGTGGTGTTCTATCAGGGGAAAGATGAACCAGCCCCATTTCTTGTCTCCATCAGAATTTTTGGAAAATTATTGCATAATTGTTTGATAGATTCCGGTGCATCAAGTAACGTCATGCCTTTGAAGGTATGTGAGAGGCTGGGTTTAGTCCCACTCCAAACCAACAAGAAGGTGACTCAGCTGGATAAGACTGAAGTTCCAGTTGTAGGAGAATTGAATGATATCCATATGTAGCTGGCAGCGGATCCTAGAATTTAGAGTTGTATTGACATATCAGTTGTGGATATACCTGATGGTTACGACATGTTGCTGAGCAGAGATTGGTCTAGAAAGCTAAATGGATACATTTCAACGAACTTCTCTCACATGTGGTTACCTTGGAGAGGGATTCCAAATCAGATAAAAGTTGAAAGTACACCACGGCTCAGACTGATGATCACAGAATATGGTGAAGATAATGAGATTTTGTTTATGGAAACTGATTTGGGCTCGTATAGGCCTATCAAGCAGGAGGTCCTTATGTTGCAAAGTTCAAATACAAGAAAACTCCTAAAAGATGCAACAGCCTCTATTGAAATGTTAGTTAAGGATGACTTGAATGATAGCGATAGCGAGGGAATGTTTGAGAATTTCAGGGATTTTGTGTTAAAAAGTGTAAAGCAAGAAGTTGAATTGGGAAAAGGTGCCTCCATCAAAAATTTGTGACTGCCCAATTGGTGTAGGATCCACGAGGCTTTCCATTTAGAAGTCACGTGCACTATGTGCAAGATCGCCATAGAGCAAGTTTCGAATAGGGTTCAACAAGTCTCCTTAGAAGAAGAACGTGAGGAAGTTAATAAAGGAGAAGGTTCTACCGTGAAAGAATTGGTGAAAGATGAGAAAGTCAAGCCAGTTGTCAACAAGAACATTCCAGAAACATGTAACCAAGAGGATGCACACATCCAACCTCCTAGTACTCAATTAGAAAATCAAGTATGGACTTTGAGATTCGATGGATCAAAGTCTAAGAAGGGAAATGGAGCAGGATTTGAGCAAATCAGCCCAACAGGAGAAGCATATTTAGGTGCTTACAGACTCCAATTTTCCTGCACTAATAACGTCACCGAATATGAATCACTGATTCACGGGTTGATCCTCGCAATCCAGAAGGGAGACAAAATTATACATGCTTATGGGGATTCAAATATTGTGGTCCGCCAAGTAAGGAAGCAATTGGCTTGCCATGATAAGAGATTAAGTCGTTACCGCAACAGAGTTTGGGACTTGATTGAGAGCTTTGACGCATTCAACATCAAGCAGGTCTACAAGTCCAAGAATCCAGTGGCCAACTCTCTCGTGCAAGCAGCTAGTTCGTTGGAACCTTTGGCCATGGAGAGGTTGAAAAAGTTTACAGTGGAATTGATTTCTACATCCTCAATCCCTAATAATATAAAGTATTTTCAAGTGTTTGACGATCATAAGCAGATTTTAGATTTCCTCACATGTTTCGGTGTGTTCGAGGCACAAATTATTGATGAAGAAGAAACTGAGGAAGCAGAGTTTGATGCCGAGGGGATCCTGAATTTGAAGACAAATGTCATTCCCAGAGGTATGGTTGAATTGGAGAGACTGTTTGATCCCGAAAAATTGAGCAGAAATCAGAGCACTCAAGGAGATGAATGCAAAGTCATCAATTTAGGGACCAACGAGAAAGCAAAGAATGTTTTTATTGCTAAGGTTTGTACACCAGAAGAAAAGGAAGGTATCTTACGGGAAATGAAAGAGTTCCCAGATGTGATAGCCTGGGGTTATGAAGATTTGGAAACATATGATACTTGCTTGATTACGCATACAATCCCATTGAATCCAGGAAGTAAGCCATTCAAACAAAGGCAGAGGCCCGTGAACCCACTACTGGAACCATTGATTTATCAAGAGGTCAGGAAGCTTCTCTCAGCAAGAATCATCTTTCCAGCAAGGCACTCAATGTGGGTCACCAATCTAGTTCCAATCAGAAAGAAGAATGGTGAAATAAGATTGTGCGTTGATTTCCGCAACTTGAATAGAGCTTCTGAAAAGGATAATTATCCCTTACCTTCGTTGGATGAGGTACTGCAGATCGTTAATGGTTCTCAAATGATGTATTTCCTAGACGGCTACTCTGGATACAACCAGGTGATGGTAGAAGAGGTAAACAGATTGAAGACAGCCTTCACCACCAAGTGGGGAACTTTTGCATATAGAAGAATGCCTTTTGGCCTAATCAATGCCAGAGCCACATTTCAGCGGGCCATGGACATTGCTTTCTGGGATTTAGTTGGGAAGTGTATAATCATATATATGGATGACTTGACTGTGTTTTCCAAGAAACGAGGAGACCATGTTGAGGATTTGTGGAAGATTTTCTAGAGATGTAGAAGGTTTGGCATTTCTCTTAATCCGAAGAAATGCATGTTTGGCGTCACTGAAGGAAAATTGTTAGGACATGTTATATCAGAAAAGGGCATCTCAATTGATCCAGAACGTATTGAGGCAATCTCAAAGATTGGTATGCCAGGGAGCCAGAAAGAGTTGAGATCATTCTTTGGCAAGATCAATTTTGTGAGAAAGTTTATAACCGGCTTTGTCGAGATTGTCAAACCTTTGAATGAGATGTTGAAGAAAAATGCAAAGGTTGAATGGATTCTTCAAACTAGGAAAGCGTTTGATGAGATTAAACAAGCCATAGTGGATGCCCCAATGTTAGTTAGTCTGGACTATTCTAAGCCATTCTATTTGTATTCATTTGCTTCAGAGCATACTTGTGCGGCAGTGCTGACTCAGAGAACTGAAGAAAAGGATAAACATCCAATAGCTTTTATGAGAGCATCTCTAAAGGATGTAGAGCTGAGGTATCCTAGTGTGGAAAAGCAAGCCTATGCTTTGGTTAAGGCGGTTAAGAAATTCAGACACTACATCCTGAGAAGCAAAGTTTATGCAATTGTCCCGGATGCCACTGTAAAGACACTCTTGATGCAAAACGAACTCAGAGAAAGGAGAGGCAAGTGGGTCGCCACTTTGCAAGAGTATGACATGGAGATACAACCTATGAAGTTGGTCCGAGGGCAGGCTTTGGCACAAACGATTGCAATGACCGAACCAGGACTTGTGCAACAAGCATATGTGTTGGAAGAAGTGTCTCCGGGAGAATGGAATGACGACACTGTTTATTACTTGTTGAATCATAGATGTCCTTCACACTTGAGTCCAATGCAGCGAAGAGCCTTAAGGGTGAAGAGTTAGAGATTTATGCTTCAAGGGTCAATACTCTATAGGAAGAATCATGAAGGAATTTATTTGAGATGTGTTGGCAAAGAAGAAGTCAAGCAGCTAATGGAGCATTTTCACGAGAGATTTGGAACAAGTCATGGAGGTGGTTTAGCCACAACTCATCAAATTTCAAGGGCTGGATATTACTGGCCTACACTTTTTAAAGACGCTTATGAACACGTGAGGGCTTGCCATATTTGTCAGATAGCTACAGATAGAGGAAAAAATCCAGCTATGCCTTTGCAGCCAGTGATTGAAGTTAGACCAATTGCAAAATGGGGTTTAGACTTTATTGGAATGATTAATCCACCTTCTTCGGGACAACATAGATACATTTTGACAACGACGAATTACTGCACCAGGTGGACAGAGGCTCAAGCCCTTAAGCTTTGCACAACTGATGTAGTGATTAAACTCCTTGAAGAGAATATTGTTACAAGATTCGGATGCCCCCACGCTTTGGTGTGTGACAATGGTCCAACGTTTTCATCGTTGAAGTTTTCTAACTAGGCATTTGAGTATGGGATTACTTTAAAATTCTTTTCCAACTATAATCCACAAGGGAATGGACTTGTAGAGTCCACAAATAAGAATTTATTGAATGCTATCAAGAAATTGTTGGATAAGAACCCTAAGGATTGGCATACACAGCTGAGGTTTGCTTTATGGGCAGAAAAGACTAGAACGAAGAGCTCTTTGGGAACATCTCTGTATCATTTAGTCTATGGACAGGACCCCGTCTTCCCAGTTCAGCTGAGGATCACAACTCTTCAGTTCATTCAAGAATATCTCGAAGGAGAAGACAGGATTCAAACCAGGTTGACCTAGTTGATGCACTTGGATGAGAAAAGAGGTGAGGCTTTGGAAAATTTGGAAAAAAATCAAGGAGTCTTGAAAAGATGGTTCGACAAGCAGGCTAAGGTCAAGGCCTTCTAGATTTCTGACTTGGTCTTATGTTGGGAGAAGGCCCATGAGAAGAAAGGTAATCACGACAAGTTCGACAAATTGTGGTTGAGCCCATATCAAATTTCTGAGATCCTGGGAGATAATGCATTTAGATTGCGGACACTGATAGGAGAGGATATCCCATTGCCAGTCAATGGGCAATTCCTCAAGCACTATTTCCAATCCTAGGTTCCCTCCTGGGACCTACTTTTTACATAGTTAGATTAGGGTTTTCTTTTCCATTTGCTTTTTGGTTTTGGTTTGTTCCGTTTTGGTTTTGGTTTGTTTCCCTTTGGGTTTTTGGTTTGGTGTTCTTCCCTTGAGTTGTCCGCTCAAGTGGTTTTGGGTCTGGAATGGGAAAAGATTTTGGAGATTCCCGTTGCGATGGTGGTGATGATGTTTTCCTTTCACAACTTGGTTTCTTTCCATTGGACGTTATAATATTGTGCAAATTTTGAAAGCCAAGGTTGTTTTCCTCTTGTCATCATCCAGTTTGGGAATAGGCTTGTCTCGGAAGGTTAATATGTTATTGTGTCTTAACAAATGAGTCCAAAGATCCTAATTCCCTACTTGTTTAACAACCACTCTGAGTCATTTTGGTTTCTTGGGAAAGGTTGTGGCAAGTGAAAATTTTACATCTTGCTTCAGCGCCACTACAATTCTCAAACCCATTGGAAGCTTCATTGCTTGCCAGCCAATTGTGGAATTGACAGAAAATCAATATGGAAGAAAAAGAAAATGTGCTAAAAAGAAATATATGAAAAGAAAAAAAAGAAAAGAAAAGAAAATGAAAGAAATATTATACTCTGAATATTGGTTTTGGGAACACGCGAGTAACTCCACCGAGGCTATGGACGCCTGGCTGGCAGTGGAGCAATATTCGTGGGAATTGTAGCGACAACCTCGTCTGGGCTATGGATGCCTAACTGGTAGCAAGGCAATGTCCAAGATGCTTTTGAAGTTAAGATATTTATATAACTTGTCGTGGCTGATTCCAGAGGTCAAGATGGTTTAGAGACAGAATGAATTTACCTGCACCCAGAGGATCTTGGATGAAGGTGTTTTGATCCAATATCGGATTCTTCTCCCTTTTTGAGTAAGTATCCTTTCTGTATGATGGTTTGAGGGAGATTAGCTAAGGTTCAATTCTTAAAGTGTTTTTCAACACTTTCCTGTGGAGTCGCTAGATGTTGTGACCTTTTCACACATCACCCCATTTAAAATGGGGACCCCCTAATTTTTGCTCCGTTTGGGTTTTTTGGCTTTGTTTTTGGTTGGTTTTCCTACTGTCTCTCTCGGTCCTGTCTGTCTTTTTGGGGATGTGCCCATTTGAATGGAAATTTTGGCTAAGTCTGTAAATTAGGGTTTGCATTCTTCAGGCTAGTTTGAAGTTAATTTGAGTGAGAAAATTGAAGTCTGGGCTTGGCATTGTAATCAGAAGGCTTTGGGCAGGTTCCCATCAAATTTTGAGCTGAATCTGACAACTTGCTATTTTTAGCAGTCATGGCTTCAGAAGCCAATTTTAGTGTTTGCATGTTGGAGTTTTCAATGCATGTCTAGAGAATTTTTCTGGGTTTTTCGAGACCTTTGTGATGGTATAACATGCAAGCCAAGATGATGACTTTCAACAATTCTGGCTTCGGAAGCCACTTATAGGGTTTGCTTGTATAATTTTCCAGTGCATGTCAAGATATTCTTTATGGGTTTTTCGAGAGCTTCGCAATGATGTGACATGCAAGTCAAGTTGATCGTTGTTTAGTGACTTGCTATTTTTAGCCGGTGCTCGCATGCAGACCAATTTTCTAGGTTTTTCTGGGTTTCTTGAGATCTCTTGGGCAGTGTGACATGCAAACGCGTTTGGCAAGTGGTTGATCACTTTTTCAAGCATTTACTATTTTTAGTAGGATCACTCCAGCAGCTCCCCATCACTTTAGTATCACAAACAGAACGACATGCAACTGAAATGAGGTCAAACGGAAGTCATCTGAGGCACATGCAAGTCAAATTAGGGTTTTTAGCTTCGAGACTCAAAATGAGGGATAAACTCCAGAATCTTTGAAAACTGATGTATCCCATTGCGATCAGCATCCTTCAAGTAGTCCATTGGTGAAATTTGAGCACAATCTGAGTACTTACTATTTATAGTAAGTCAATTCTAAAGCAGGGCTAAAAATAGCAGGTCAACACAGGTGATAGGTGTGAATAGGTCAAACAGGTCATGAGGATCCCATAGAGCAAATCTCAAGTCAATCGGAGTTGCAAAGGTATGAAAATCAGGGGATTTACTAAAAATAGAAAGTTAGGAAAAATTAGTTGCAAAATTGGCTTAAGTGTTCATGCACGCCAAGGAAAGATGAAAACTGGCAGTACCCCCCTTGAAATGCGCCCAACATGGAGGAGGCTGAAGAAAATGCCAAGTCATGAGAAATTCCTCCATCACCTAGCAAATGTGCCCACCAAGGAAGGAGAGGTTGGGAATTTTAGTCTAAGTATTGAAAATGGAAGTAGGACCTCCCATATGCGCCCTCAAGAAGATGAAGCTTGGAAATTTTTTCTAAGTTAGTGGAAATTCCACCTCCACCCTCCAAATGCGCCCAAAGTCATAGAGGAAGCTTCAAAATTTATCGAAGTCAGGAAAATTCCTCCACCACCCCTTGAATGTGCCCAAACTTCAAGGAGGCTAAGGAAAAGTTTCTAAGGCATAAGAATTCCCTGACACCCCCCTAAATGTGCCATCTTGTGAAGGAGGTTGGAGACTTTTGCAAAGGCGTTGAAAGTAGAAGCTCACCCTTCCATATGCGCCCATCTAGGAATCAAGGCATGAAATTTTTCTAAGTGGTGATAAATTGGCAAGCCACCCTCCAAAATGCACCCAAGTTTGTGAAGGAAGCATGAAAATTTTCAAAGTGTTGGAAAGAGGTTGCTAAAATGGTGTTGAGGTTTGAAGTCTGAAATTTAGTGCTGAAGCTTCTCATTTTCAGAATTTGGCTGGCAGTCTCAAAGTGATATTATTTTTCTAAGTTTTATTTCTAATGACTATCTTTCATTTCTACAGGATGGCTGAAGCAGATAGAAGAGTGACTGGGAAAGATACCAATGCTGAATCCAACAAGGCAAATGCATCTAGACAGGCTGTAATCAAGAAGTTGAGCAAGTCGTTGTTTCCAGAGTCAAAGTTTTCCTCGAAGTTGGGGAAGTTGAGTGATACAAATCTTGGTTCTTTCAATTTGGAGGCTTTCAGAAGACGAATGTTGAGGATAGGAGGGCATCACCTATCAGTTACTTTGCACAATATTGTCAAAAGTGGACTTTATGCAGCTGCTGGTTTTCCAGCAGCAATTCAGTGTTTGGAGTTGATTATGGAATGTGCTAATTGTTACAACTCAGGGCAAAGAACTATTGTTTCACCGAACGGAAGGTTGTTTGCCAACCTCACACCTGAGGCTATTAGGGAAGCATTTGGAATTCCTGCCTATGAGAAGATGGTTTACAAAACGAGAGAAAGAGCTTAAAGAGTGTATGCTTCTACATTTGAAAGGTGTGCTGATATGATAAACTCTCGTTGGATGAAAAAGCCTAAGCCAACTCGCACAAAGCTGCCAAAATAGATAATTTTAGATGATTTGAAACAAGAATATTGTGACCTAATTATGATGCTCAGCAGAGTTGGAGGGAGCCCCCAATCATTCATCTTTGAGCCTTGGATGTTTTACTACATCAACCTTGTGCTGGAGGGCAAGGAACACGTTGAATGGGCGGTAATGATCAGCGACAATTTGCATGAACAACTCAGAATTTTGAGGAGAACAAAGACATTTTATATGAGCTCATATATCATCTATATGCTGGCCCGAATGACAAAGTACAGAGGGATATCATACAAGGAGCCGATTGGGTGTGGTTCTCAACAATTCAAGATACATGAAGCTTGTCCACAGTTGCACTTGACAAACACTTCTCACTACAAAAGAGTCAATAATGCTTTCACGATGCATATCACGAGGACATTTCAGAAGAGGACTCATCACAGAATATCAAGGGAAGCACAAGAGCTAATTGAGAGGTATGGATGTTGGTTTATCCAATTTCCAAAATTCACTTACATTAGGCTGTAGGGGTTTTCATCTTATCCATACAAATTGCCTCGATACCCCACAAACAGAATTTCGATGCTAGAAATATCTAGGCAGCTCATTGCCTACGCTAAAATTTAGAAGAAGAAGAAAAAATGAGGACTTGACTTCCCTATCATCATGGGAAATTCAGATGAAGTTTGTCCTACACTGCAGGCAGCCAAGGAAGCAGAAAACGAGCTTCAAATTTTCCACCTCTCTTATCATACTAGCAGGCAGTATTATGATCCTCATAGGAATATCAGATGGATATTGGCTGAGGAATTCAGACATAAGGCGCACATTGAAGATTTCTGGGCAAGTGCGTTGGATGATGCTGAAGTGAGGAGAAGGATGTTTTCGAGGATACCATTGAGCATGATTAGGGAATGTGAAATTGTTCCTGTGCTAGACCAGGTTGATGAAGATATGAATGTTATGTAGTCTGATTATGAGACAGTGAGGAATACACCACTCCCACTTTCGGATTGGTTGGAGCCAGAGCTTATAGATTTGGATACGCTTTGCATACCAGTCTTGACATTCACGAGAGGTTGGGTGGAGAAGCACGTGAGCAGGCTTAAGGGCAAGTCAATTCCTCTTACTTATAACCTAATGGGAGATCATAGCGCACCAACTATTATGAAGAAGAAGTAGGTTGCTCGAGCTTTGGAACCACGAAGGAAAGAACCAGTCCAGCCGGAGCCTCAAAGAGTTGAGGCATCACATACGCCATTGAGGACTCACTCTCCGAGTGTGTAAGAAGTTTCACTATTTGCAGATCAAAGAGCGAGGTTGAATGAAGAACAGGAATTACAGGAGGCCAATCAGCCACTTCGCAGGGAGTCCGTTGGCCAGAGTGTCAACGTACCTATAAGAGAGAACCAACAGGAAGAGGAAGAAAAAACGGCCACAGATACTTGCTTCCAGCGTGAGATCGATGCAGCATTAGAGGATGACACTACTACAGGGAAAGAGGCCCAAGGTTCGGGAGATACTCAGCCTATAAAGATTGATGAGCCTCGTCAGAATGAAAATAGAGAAGTACGTGAAGAGGAAGCAAGGGATGAACAACCATTCATTATTTATGATTTGCAGTAGGTGGTGCCAGATTGGCTAAGGGATAGGATGAGAAGGGACCCTAGTGAAGAGATCGATCCAACAATTGAGATGGAGGAATTTCTGAGTAGGATCAATGCACCTCCAACAAAGAAGGCTAGAAAGTTCTCAAAGATTTCAACAAATGAAAATGGCTCCCGCACGCTTCACGTGGCTGTACCTAGGGTTGAGTGCGATCGAGATGAAGCTGTTCCAGAGAACTATGTGATCACTACCATGGAGTTAGGACGCCCTACTGGAACACAGATAATTGAAGAGTGTGATAACTCCTATCAGGCACTCAAGGACAGGTTGCTCCGAACTGAAGGCAAGTATAAAAGATTGGAGCACAAAACATTGATTGGTTATGTACAACACTTGTCTCGTCCTTGTGGATAAGAGAATCCGGCAATTGAGCTCCCAGTCGAGTTTCCTAGAGAATCAGTTAGTGGCTTGGAGGACTTGAGGAGGATGGCACAGAAGGTAGATAAATGGGTCGCGAATGTTCGCACCAAGACATAGAAGTTTATGGAGGATCTTGCTCATTCCTATCAGTAGGCCTCTGGCATTATGGCACGAATGGACGTAGTTGATCAGGCTTGGGGTGAGGCTCGCATCTATCAGAACAAGGTTGTTCTTTGTCTAGAGGCTTTGATGCATACGCCCTTGCAGACTTTGGTTGGGGGAGGCGTAATTCAGGAAGGTGATAGGTATAACTTTACTAGTTGGTATTCTTCAGTGGTCATGGGCCGAGGCTTCTTTGACCCAGCACAGGAAGATTCAGTTAGAATCAGAAGGGCTATGGTGAATATTCTTGACAGAGTCTTGAACACACTTGAGGCTAACTTTGCTAGGAGACTGAATTTTGAGGAGGTGACTGCAGATGGTTTGAAGAGTAGATTGGGGCCTTTCTTTTCGGAGGTGAAGACTTTTCTTCAGGATGATTTTGAAAATGCCTTGACCTTCTCCAACATTATCCAGAATACTTAGAATGCTCTAGTTGCTTGGAGGAAATCTTTTACTCGGCATGGGAAAACAGTTACGGTGCTAGAGTTTCAGCTTGATCACATCCCGCCTATTTCAGTTTAGGAAGTTGAAGCTGTGCTAGCCAGATTCGTTGACTTTGTAGTCAAGGAGAAAGAGAATGGAAACACCCTTCTGGATGATGATCTTTTAGAAGATGATGGTGGGCATTAGTTGCCTATGCTATTTTGGGAGTGAGTGGGAATCTTTGGGCCCATTCATTTTGTGGCGGTTTTTAGGGTGAATCTTGTTTAGGGCTAAGGTGGCACGACCTAGGCCATCCATCTGATTGTAATTTGAGTCGTCCATTGGACTGGGCCAACTATAAAAGGGGCGTCCTCCCTCATTTGTACATTATTAGAGATTAGGAGCATAGAATTGAGAGATAGAGCATAGAGAGATAGCATAGATTGATAGCATAGCTTAGATTGGAGAGGAAGGAAAGTTTTCCTATTGAATGCTTTGTAAGAAGTTGTTGTGAACACTTTCATAATAAAAGAACTATCATTGTTTGTGGTTTTATCTTTTGTTGTGAGTAGCTAGCAAGGCTCTTCGTCCTTCCGATTCGCTTAGAATATTTAAGTAGCTTAGAGTAAAATAGATTTCATTTGATGCAAGTAGATGATAGTTGTGGAATGTGGTTTTTGATCTAAGCGAGCTTTGTTTAATCCATACCACTAGCAAGCTTACTATCAGGTGGGTTTGCCTTGCGTGGTTGACTGGAATTTTTGAACGTAACTTCAATTATGATTCACACGTTGGCATGCGTCGTTGTGATGGTGTCTTTATGTTGAGTTGTGATTTGAACACTTTTAGCCACTCCCTTGAAGATTGCACCGACTTTGTGGAAGTTGTCCGAAGTGAGGCAAAGCAAAGTTTGGTTGAAGTTTGCTGAAGTTGATCTCTATATCCCGCGCCTAGATTAGTCCATAGCTTTTCTAATCCCTGCAGCCATTCAATTCAATACATTTTTGGTTAGTTTAGGAAACTTGCGGTACATTGACATACCCTTTCGAATCCCGCAAAATCCCTTTTCTCTTTGATCATCAGCTGAACAACTACGTAAGTCCCCCTTGAGATTACCAACAAATCACATGAAGCCAACTGAGACTATCCACTGCATGAAGGAACCTTGGAGTTGAGTGCATGACCTTTCTAGCAATCTTAGCATGCAGGAAACTTTGATCAAGGGAGGATAGAGTGACCATTGGAAACTTTATTTTGTGTTGGTGCGGTCATACCCGTCAACACCAAGTATTGCCTGATCTTTGCTAATGCATGCATGATTGTGAGCATTTCCTTGTCGTATATAGAATATAACTTCTCTGCATCTTTGAGCTTCCTACTCTCAAAGGTGATGGGATGCCTATTCTACATTAACACTGCACCAATCCCCTCACTTGATACATCACATTCCAACACAAAGGGTTGGGTGAAATCTGGAAATGGAAGCACAAAACATGTGCTGATGATCTCCTTCAATTTGTCAAAGGCTCGCTAAGCCTTACCAGTCCATCTGAAAGCACCCTTCTTGGTGAGATTAGAGAAAGGTGCCCCAAGTTGAGATAACCCTTTGACGAACCGCATGTAGTAATTGCAAAGACCAAAGAACCCTCGCAGCTCCGTGAGTGTATTCGGTGGTGGCTAGTCTAAAATTGCTTGGATCTTCTCCTGATGCACTTGAACTCCTTTTGTACTGATAATGTGACCCAAATACAGAATCTCCTTCTTCCCAAACTCACATTTGGAGGCCTTGGCATACGGTGATTGTGCCTCCATGATTCCCAACACTTTGTCGAGATGTTTCAAGTGGTCCTCCCATGTTTTGTTGTATATTAGTATATCATCGAAGAATACTAGGAGGAGCTTCAGCAACTATTTGTTAAAAATGTGATTCATGTAGGACTAAAATGTTGCGGGGGCATTGGTCAAACCAAATGGCATGAAAAAAAACTCATAATTCCCATAGTGGCACTTGAAAGCTATTTTGTGTACATCCTAATCCCACACTCTAATCTGATGGTATCCCAATTTGAGATCTATCTTGGAGTATACAACCCCATGTAACTCATCTAACAATTCATCGATCCTAGGAATCAGATACCTATTCTTGATTGTCTTTTTATTTAGTGCACGGTAATTGATACACATTTTGAGAGTCCTATCCTTCTTTTTGACCAACACTATGGAAGATGCAAAAGGACTCAAAATTGGCCTAATGTGACCCATATCCAATAGTTCCTTGATAGCCTTCTCAATCTCATCCCTGAATTTCTTGGATGCCAGTAGGGAGTAGTGATAATTGATTTAGCACCTTCCTCAATCTCAATTGTATACTCAAAACCCTTGTCTGGTGGTCTCCCTAGAGGAATGTCACTAAAAACCACACTATGGTTGCTCAACACCTCCTACAAATCATCCAGATAAGGCTTAGGTCTGCTATCCATAGACTTAGAAGAAATTAGACATTGTGCTGCCCAAGCAACATCACCATATCTAAAAAAGTTTTCCATTCATTTGGTTGAAACCACTCGGGGAGATCCATTAGACATGCCTCTAAATACCACTTTCCTGCAACCTACCTTGAATTTGAATTCCATGGTCTGAAAGTCTTGGGAATACTTCCCAAGCGAGTGTAACCATTAAATACCCACGATGGTATTGGTGTTGCCAATATCAACCACATAGAAATCATCGGTAACTTTATAGTTACCAATTGTAATGCTCATCCGAGGAACCTTCTGTACGCAAGAAATCTAATACCCATCTGCAACCATGACATTAAATCCCTCATGCTCTTCAGTCTACAAACCCTTCCTGGTGACCATAGTAGAATCTATAAAGTTGTGGGTAGCCCCACTATCAATCAAGACTGTAATCCTTTGCCCCTATAGCACTCCTCGAACTCTAAAAGAGTTGAATCTAGGTGTACCCGACATAGTGGCAAGTGTACTACCCTTCACCCCCTTAGGTGGTGTCTCATTGGCATCCAATTGATCATCCTCTGATTTACTATGCCCACTGCCTGATTATGCTTAAACTTCTCTTCCTCACTTTTTGAAACAATCTCTATATAGTGCACCTTTCCCTTACCAAGACATTTGTGTCCTGGTTCCCAAGTGTTTGCCTACGGAATGTAATTCAAATCTTACGTACTACTGGCAAACTAGTCATGTGCAAAACATAGAATAAAATAGTACCCAGAAAGATATCATGTTTGAACACCAGAAACTTTATTCATTATCAGAAATATCATGTACGATCAAAGAGTATTAGCAGTGCTTAACAATATAGCCATCCGCACATGACTCTTTCCCGACTATAGCAACTGACTACATATAACGTTCGGCGGTAGTAAGATAACCAACCGATACGACGTTTCATAACAACATTAACATTAATCGGGACTTGATTACCCGAAAGTACATGACATGTATTATTCTCACTAACTATTGTTCTATTAGCAATTGGCCGACTACGACCAAGGCCGACTACAACAAAGTAAAGATATACTACTTACATCATCCCCCCCTACAAAGTAGTCGTCTTCCAGACGACTGAAAATAAAAAATGCCAACTCCTCGTCCTTTTCGTGTAATCGTTGTGCATCGGCCACCTGGGTATCATTCTCTATCAACTGACCCAATACTCTATCCCTTACTCCATCCCTTTCTGCTAACTTCTCGAGAGTTGTCACTCTCATTTGCTTGGCTGCCAATTGCTCTTGCAACTGTACTACATTGGCTAGCTGTATTGCAAATGGACAAATCCAATAAATTTGATGGGGGTCTGGGGGCAACGCCCCCAGTGGGGTGAAGGGGTAGCGCCCCCAGCGGGGGTCTGGGGGCAGCGCCCCCAACGGGGTCGAGGGGCAGCGCCCCTCGCGGGGTCCGGGGGCAATGCCCCTGGCGCGCTCCCTTTTAAATGTCGTACGATGTAAGGATGTCGTACGACCTTCTTGACCACCTCATGACTTCGTACGAATTGAGAAGATGCTAAATATTGTACGATGTAGATCTCTCTTAGATGCCGTACGACTTGCAAATAGTCTGGATGATGCCGTACGACTTGAGAATAGCCTGGATGCCGTACGACCTTGAGACACTGCGAATGTTGTACGTTGGTCAATGCTTGAGGCCGTACTCTATGACTGGAAATTGCCAATTGATGCCGTACGATGGGAGTCTTGAGTTTCTCCTGTAGGTGTCGTATGACTGAAATAAATTGTAGACTCCGTGCGATGCTCTGAGTACGCCGTACTGCTTGGGCAACTTGTAAATTCCGTACGCTGTGAGGATGACGTACAATTTGAACTTGAGTATGTCGTATGTCTTGGAAAATTTGAGGCATTCGTACGATTTGAAGAACTTGAGGATGACGTACGACTTGGAAATCCTGAGGATGTCGTACGACCTTGGCTTTTCTCCTATGTTCTTCCTCTGTGCTTAACCTTCCATGTTGCCATACGTCCCTCCTTCTAATATTGATGTCGTACGGACCCTTGTTGCTTCCTTCTCTGTCTTCGTAGCTAAAAGGCCGTACGCTGAAAATTGCCTTTGTGTTTCTCCAAACTTTATTTAACTTGGTCGCTTTTTCTCTTAGCCGCCCAATTTTACCAATGGCCATGATTTTTATTGTAATTCTCTTTATTTTAATATTTCGTCTCTTGGCCCCTTTCAATCTTTTCATTTTTTTCTTCCTCATGAACTCTCCCAAGTCACTTTTTAATTTTTTCCCAATTCTTTTATTTTTCTTCTCTCTTATTTTTTTCAATTTTTTATTTTCTTCTTCCATTTCACTTTTTTTGTTTTCTGGATTTTTTAATTTCTTCATTGTATTTTTTCCCTTTTCTCTCACTTCCAACTGTTCTTTTATTTTTTCAATTTTTTCATTTTTCAACTCCATTATTTTCTCCTTTGCTATTTTTTCATTTTCTGATTCCAACACAAATTTTTCATCTCGTACCTGTTCGGATTTGTGGACTGGCGTATTGTCCAGTTTGGATACTCTTTCTTTGTACTCTCCATTCTCGGCCGGAATTGTTTGGCTGGGCCTTCCCTGTTTCTCTTCTTCCTTGATTTCCCCGATTTGTAGCATGTTACACTCTCGGTGGAACACTTCATAGTCTTCCATCTGCCAATGAAATAAGCCATTTAGTGAGCTTGTCTCGTCGTCCGAACAACTCTCGAGTTCAAGTACGCCTTCAGTGTTCGGTTCCATAGCTTTCCTTCTGTAGAAACCCTTGTTTCCCCGTTTTCTCTGTATCTGACTATTTTTATGATTTTCTGAAGGTTTTTGGTTTTTTGACTATTTTTGGGGTTTTTTGCATAAAATAAAGAAAAGGCGATTTTGCAAAGAATTGGAAATAAATTCCCTAAAAATTATCTAACTTTGAAAACTACAGAATCCAATGCAAATAATTATGCCAGACCATTCATTATTCTTCCGGAATGATTACAATAAATACCCAGTTACATGCAATATAAAAAGCAATGGTTTTATTTGAAAACCTGGAGATTGCAGCAATAAATGATATGGTACGGCTGAGTTGATTAACCCCTTCTCCCTCCGTCTGGTGCTCTGGATATGACAAAAAACTTAGACGCCTCCAATGATGATGATAAATGGCCTGAATGAAAAGGCGTTTCTCTTCAAGACAAAGTACGGCTCAAAAGAAGATAGTACGGCCTGCAGCAGGTACGACTATGTACAGCAACATTTAATGAAAGTGTACGGCCTTCCTAAACCCCCTCCAGAATATCAATAAAATAGGCGCTTGATGAATGTTTGCTTTCCGGATGAGAAGACTATCTAAAACCCTGAAGATTCAATAACTCTGAAGCTCTGTAATTTCCTTTGGATGAAGAAATCTCTCAACTGGCAATAGATCAGGTGATATCTCACACCCTCTGAACTGCTTTCAATGGAGATGGCTCGTTCCCCAATGAATTCGAGACTGAAACCCTAAAGCTTCTTGCTCAGACCAAACTTGATCAATTTCAATAACTCAATATGCATAATGGCTCGATTCCCAAGGCAAATGGCTTATACACTTGAAAAGTGCGATTTCCTCAATAATAGGGAAGCATTAAAAATTCGCACTTTTTTTTATTTTATTACTTTCAATAGTCTCCAGCCAAATATTTTATTATAAATTAAATCACCAACTGGCCCCTTTCTGATGATGGGCGACCCCTTTATCAAAATCACTTAAGTTATAATGAAATATTATAACTTTATATTATAATCTCCAATTAATTAATATTTAATTAATTCAATCAAATATTAATATCTCTCTCATTATTCATCCAATACACGAGCCGTCTGACGCTGACGAACAATGAAGTGATTCTGAACCTAATCCATCCATACTGCTAAAAATAGCAGGGGTCCCACGCTGATTGCTAAAAATAGCAACTTCTGCAAGAAGTGTCCGAATGAGCCCGAACGAAAGCCAACTGATCAAGAACTGCCAACTGAAGCTGAGCCAAGCTCCGACATGACCCTCTATCCAACCTATCAGCCTACGAGGGTCGCATAATAGGCCAATCCTGTCCTCCGAGAGATGTCAACTAGAAGGGGACATGACACCTTCCTTCGTCCACATCCGTCTCACCTCCATCCGATTCAGATCCAGAGGAAGCCAATTCTTCGCTCACGGCCTGGTTCTTCAAGTCAATGACGTACTTTCGCCCGTTGTTCTCGATCGAGAGTGTGTTCCTCTTCCAATTATGATTTGCCTTCGCGGTTATCAGCCATCCTCTCCCAAGTAGTGCATCGTATGCTTTCCTCTGTAATGGGATGACGACAAAATTTAGCAAAAACTGTTGTGTGTCGATCGTCACCTTCTACGCCATCAGTGTTCCCAACGGCTTGATACCATGTTGATCAGCGCCCACCAGTTGGAATGTCGGTGGCCAAAGTGTACGCTTCCCGAGACTCTTCCATTTGTCTTCAGGTAGTACGTTGACTCCCGATCCTCCGTTGATGATAGTATTTGTCAAGATATTCCCTTTGATCTCCATATGCACGACCGCTGGCATCTTCCCGATGTTCGTTGTGAGCAATACTGGCTCGATTGTTTGTTCACCGTACGGTGGCAGTTCTGGTATCAATTCTTGCCTTCATTCCTCCGATTGCGGTTGCTTGCCATCCTCGACGATATTTGTGATCGCCAGTCCCAATTGCGGCATAGTTTGGAGAAGGTCAGTTACTTTGATCGGTATGGTGGTCTGCAGTACCTGCCGTACGATGTTGGTTTCCGCCTCTGACCGCCGAGAGGCTCCTGGCTTCTCCAAAGGTACTTTGTTTTCCTTCGCCATCGCCAGTTCCACTTCGGCTTTTGCTTCCTTCATCCTTTGTTTCTCCATACATGGATCTGGGTAAGTGGCCTTTTTTACTTGTGCTCTGGTGATCGCCAGTACCTCTTGTTCTTCTACTTCTAGCATGTGGATACCCTTTTGCTTAGGGCATCTATATTCTATGATCGCCATAGTCCACACCACTTACACAATTCCCCTCCCAACCTTTGGACCGCTTCCCGGGTAGCCCTCCCTCGCAAGTGGCCCCTATCTCTGCTGCACCTCCCTGCGACTGATCATAGGCCTTCCTTTTGCATCGTACTGTATCATGTTTCTTGGACTTCTATTGCTTCGGTAACCTCCAGGGGATGCATTGCTATTGTACTGGGGCTTTGGTGGTGTGTTCGGCGGTGTTGACGGCTCTCCATGAGTGAAGAGTACTTGTGCACTTCTGGCTTTTGTTGTATGGGCATTCTCTGATCTTTATCGTCCCATCACTTCAAGTGAGCATCGCAAAATATCGCTTCTGGACAGTCACTGTGACCTTTTCTCAAGTATTGCATTCTCAGACACCACAGTCAAGGCTTCTCTCAGATTCTCCTCACGCTTCAATTCTTTCATCATTCCGTGATCAAGTATCTCTTTCCGAAAGCTGTACTCATTTTGATTCACCTACCAAGCTGGCCCGCATCTCGGGCTATCCGCTCTCTTTTCCCCTGAGGATGTTTTCTTATTTTCACTTTCTATGTCCATCGCCTAATCAGATGCTTTGGCGTAAGGACTTGGCGGAGGTAATGAATTTCTCATTTTCTTTCCTAATGACGAAGTAAGCCCCTCGATGAACCATCTTTTCTCAACCCCATCGGCCGGGTTGTGCCTCCACCTGAAATCTTTGAGCGCCTTCTGGCTGTAGGTCCCAAGACACTCGCCTTTGCTTGGTATTGTATATCTTCTATCACCCCACCTATCTCGAAGAAGTTTGAACTCCTCCTAGAAAGCTTTCTTCAATAACCTCCATGTAGCTTTTTGTGCTTGATCCAATTCAGAGTACCAATCAATGGCACTCTCTCTGAGTGTCGCTGGAAATGCTTTCAGCCACTGGTCAGGATCATCCTGTCCACTGGCTATCCAAATAGTCTCACATGTCTTACAGTGCCGTATGGGATCTTTAGACCCATTCCCCATGAACTTCGGCAACTTTTGCCGCTCTGGATGAGCCATCGTTCCCCGCTGTCCTCCTTGTGTGTTGGACCCGATTAGACCGGGTTTCCTCGCCACATTCTGCCACTCTAATCTCGGGTTAATGTGACGAGTCACCTCACCAGCCCTTCGGAAAGCCTATGTCTCGAATTCCCAGCCTCCTTGGTGCACTTCTCCTCGCTTCCGAGGTAATCGGCTCATCTTCCACTCAAGTATAAGCCACGTTGTTCCATAAGGACAACTCCAAAACGCTGATAAGCAATTTTACCGTTCATCTTCAGTCGATTGGGATTCATTACATCTCCTATATACCGGGTGTCAAGGGTTTTCCGCCCTTCCTCTCGGCTAAACTTCTTGCGCGCTTCGGCCCAATGGATGCGTCTATTCCGTCGTGATTTCATGTTCTTTTATGCCTTGATTTATTCCTGCAATTATTTCAATTAAGTCCTCATCCAATTCCTTACCGACCTGCTTTAGTCGTCTTCGCCGGTTTTCTTGTTCTTGCAGCCTGAGTGATCGCCGAACTTGCTCTTCCGAAGTCCCGTGCCCGTCAGGTACTTGATGCTTGTCTTTGTTCGGCCGCACGGGCATTTAAAAGATGTTCAGGCGATCATCGCTGGCTACTGGATGTACGTCTCCGGCTCGTGTCTCATTCTTCTTCTTCTCGTTTAGTTCGTTCTTCGTAGCGTTGTAGTATTTGTTGTCTTCGGCGTTCCCGATCTTCTTCTTCTCGGAGGTCTTGCAGAATAATGGAATGACAGGCCAGTAATCGGGGCATACGATTCAAGAGATGATTCACCTCGTCGTTCACTTCCAATCTATCCCAGATAACTTCCTCAGGGATCTCCCGTATCTGGGATTCCCTTCGTACGTGATCTCGTAACGATATCTTCCACAGATTAACCAAATCTTCCGTCAATCGGTCTTCCCGTTCCTCATTAGCATTTACAGGTTATTCCGCCGGTTGACCCATTACGCTGCCATGACAAGTGATGCCCTAGTCTGCTAAGGCAACAGCGCCAAATGTTTGCCTACGGAATGTAATTCAAATCTTACGTACTACTGGAAAACTAGTCATGTGCAGAACATAGAATAAAACAGTACCCAGAAAGATATCATGTTTGAACACCAAAAACTTTATTCATTATCAGAAATATCATGTACGATCAAAGAGTATTAGCAGTGCTTAACAGTATAACCATCCGCACATGACTCTTTCCCGACCACAGCAACTGACTACATATAACGTTCGGCGGTAGTTAGATAACCAACCGATACGACATTTCATAACAACATTAACATTAATCGGGACTTGATTACCCGAAAGTACATGACATGTATTATTCTCACTAACTATTGTTTTATTAGCAATTGGCCGACTACGACCAAGGCCGACTACGGCCGACTACAACAAAGTAAAGATATACTACTTACACCAAGGCTCTCTACAACTGAAACATAGATTCTTTGTCCTCAATTCCTGGCGAGTCTCATCATCTATTCTGTTTTTCTTTGGCCATTCTTTCTGGAAAGGTTTCTTGCTATTTTCTTTATGAGATGAAGAACCCTTAGACTGAAATTTATTTTTCAAGTTGGCAGAGTCCATGTCTCCATCCTTCTTGATTACCTCCTGTAATGAGCTAGGGTTGAGATCTTTGACCCAGCCTCTCAAGGGATCCATCGAACCATACATGAACAAAACCAACAATCTTTTTTTTGAGATACCAGTGACCATAACAAGTCTCTAGAAATCAGCGATATAGTTGTCCACTGATCCCCACTGCTTCAATTGAGCTAACTCCGTGAAATGGAGTTCAAAATCCTTAACATCGAACCTCTCAATTAATCTTTCGGTGAACTCAATATAAGAGGTGATCTAACCATGGCCCATTGCGAACATTTTGTGAACTGCTGGCCATTCGTGCCACCATTCGTGAGAAATGTCATCAAGGTGTATGGCAACATATTTGATTGCTTCATCTTTAGGCATTTGATTCAATTGGAAATAGGTATCAACTTTTTGAACCCAAGCACAAGCAAATGTTTTCCCCAAACCATCAAAATAAGGAAAACTCAACTTACCCACTTTTCTTTTGAGATCATTATGGTGCTCATGATTACCCTTGTTGGGAATATGACTCATTCTCAAATCAATGTAATCCTGAAGGGACATATCATGTTGAAAACCAGGTCCTACATCAACTCAGTCATGTCTGAGTTGTTCTTACGATTCAATCAAAGTGGGTTCATTACCCTCCTGAGGCTCAACTCTGGGTGGGAAGACAGACACCAAGAGCCTTGAGCTTGCAGGAGTAGTACGCCGGTTAGGAATCCAGTTATTAACTGAATTATCTCCTTGACCGTTGTTGCCTCCATTTTGCTCATTATGGTTATTATTATTGTTGAGCATAGTTAGGGTCATTAATTCAATCAACGGTGTCATCCTCTGGTTTGTTGCCTTTTGTTTTGTCAGTAGAGCATTGAGGTCTTTCCCTCTCTGATCTTCTCCCTTATCACCCATCTTGGCCTCTATTTGTGCACCACCTCCTGTAGAGGAGTTAGTGCCACTACCAGAAGGAGATCTTTGGTGAATTCCCAAAATATCAGAGGCAGTTTCCCCTTCAGGAACTTGTGTTGGTTGCCACTGCTTCTTAATCTCCCTATTGTAGTGTCTCCTCTCTCTGTCACTCATGAACCTACAGGCTGCCAGGAACACCAACTCTGATACCACTGTAATATCCTTTACCCTAGGAAGAATAAGATTTTTCAATACTGTAATGTCCCCTTTTGAATGATGGCTTAAACAAATTATTAGCTTATTTTATTCCCATAATCTAATAATTAAAGCAAGGGAATTATTATGAATTAATTAATATTATATTCTCAAAAGTAAATATTTAAATAATATTAATTAATTATTTAAATTTCCAAAGTGGGACTTAAATATATGTTCCCTCCTAAAGTTCAAATATTGTTATATTCAAATGGTTATTCATAGGAGGCTACAAATTGATGATTCGGGAAGGCATTATTCACGAATTGGAGTTTATTTCATCTTATTACTCTGAGAGTTGGCTTGAAGATATAGGGGTTTCGGTGGTGAAACGTATCCACCCTAGCCATTGGAGGTTTTGGCAATTTCATGAGTCTTGTTGTACCCATAATAAATTTTTGCTTCAATAAGGCATTTTGATCAAAATGGTCAAAATGGTCTAAATCATGTAAAATTGTTGTCAAAAGTTTGTTTTAGGTCAAAAAAAACATAGGCTTTTTGTGGGTTTACATCAAGGAAGATACTTGCAAATTTCTGAAAATTTGAAAATTAGGGTTTTGTACCCCTATTTTTAGGAAAACCCCTGAAAATAGGACCTTTGCAGAATTAGTTGAAAATGATTTTGATAGGATAATTTGACTTCACGATCACACTGGTCAAGTCAAAATCACCAAAAAGTTTGTTTTACTCTGGTGGGTCTACTTCATTTTTTTAGGAGAAAAGTTAAGATCTTCACAGCCATTAATGGCAGATGGCCAGTGCTAGGTATAAAAATCTAAGCCTCAAAAGCTTCAACGAAGAATCCACGATGAAAGATGCTCAAAAAGATGCTCTACGACGGAGGGGATTTTCAAAAGTGAAAAATGCTGAAAATATTCTAAGTCTAGAGAATGCATGCCTTGCTACAAAGGAGAGGTTACGTAGTCAAATGCCTAAGCCGTTTTTCAATCACCCGTACATGCAGTATGGTGAAAGCAATTGCTACGGTGAACGCGTTTGCGTCGTCGATAACGGTGAGCAACGCAATTGGCAAGATGATGAACGCAAAGCACGAGAGGTGAGTGTAATGTCCCTTCTCAGCATGATCGCCTTGATCTGGCCTACCTGAGACCGTAGGCTACCTCGGAAGGTGAAATTAGGGTTTCCTGTTTCAGTTGCTGCTCTAAATTGGGAGATTGAATTGCAGTTTCTTTCTGAGTGAGAGCTTCACAGTGGTGACTTGGTTTGCATTGAGCACTTCTCTGGAATTTTACTTTTAGTAAATTCTATTTTGGCGTGGTCTGTTTCGCATTGGCTCTTCTTCAGCGGTTTCAGTTGTTGCTCCATTTTTGGCCTTGGGCTGCATTTGGAGAGATAAGTTCAATTAATTTAAATAATGTTATTGTTGTCTCCAAGAAATGCACCCTATGCAAAGTTATGAAAACTGAGCTTTTTGGAGAAACATGGGAACTTTTCCAGGTTGTGGGTCACCTAAAAACGGAAAAGAACCTCCGGAGAAGGCCGACTTCCTTTGTGTTATCACCTAACTATTGATCTTTGTAAGGAAAAGGGAGGAGTGCATGAAAATGAAGATTAAATCCTATGGTGATACACCAAAATGACAAGAGCAATGAGACACTCAGGCTACACTTGAATACTGATGATGGATATAGTGTTGCACAACAAGTTTCTGCAGATTATGCATAAGTATTTCACAAACAGGTTTGACATGCACACACTTTTAAGAAGGAAAAGCAGATTTTCACAAATTAAAAGCTCATGTGCAATTAAGTAAACACAGTTTGTAACCTACATAATACTACTTTTGCAAAGAAAGGCATGCTAACATGAGACAAAGCTATAAGGAAAAGAAAGATTTCATGAAATAGCTTGATCAATCACCTGAAAATGCACAATATTTTGCAAGAACCAGAAGGCAAATTGAATCATCAATGGTAAACAAGGTAAATTTTATATATCATGCTCCAAAATGAGTTATAGAAGTTTGCTAATCTGAGAAAGGACTATAGAAGTCACAGAATTTAGAAAAGCATCAGGAGAACTTTACAAAGAGGCAAAAATGCCATATATACAACCAAAACCAAAAAGGTGTTGGCCCCTGCCTTAGGGTTTACAAAAATGAGTCAGTGTCTGGACACGTCGGCCCTAGAAGCGTTTTTGGAATGAAGTTAGTGAGGCATTAAATGTGCATGCCCTGCTTATGTCGGTGAAGGCTCGCTCCTAGGCATGGCCTTCAGATCTTTTACAATGATTGCATTAACTCACAACCCTCGTGTCCACCCTCGAGAGCTTCATCAAGGCCGCTTTGAATGCTCTGCGGCATGGTCATTAATGTCGACCAACCTTTGCTAGCCAACATCACAGCTGTTATTGTGACTCGCAGCCTTTCATCCTTTATGCTTTCCTCTTGCTCTAGATCTTTCTGCAAGTTGACCCCCTTCGAGAAGTAGCATCAGATTTACCCTGTTAGATTCAAACGCCATTTCTTCACCGAGCTAATCCATGCCGCGCACATTCCGTCGATCTTTCTTTTACAGGGGGAGTCAATCCGTCAAACTACCCATTATCGTCTTAGCTCCTTCTGATTGGTTGAATTTGTGCCATGTAGATTCCTAGACAGTCAAAGGTCGCTTTAGCCAGAATCGCATGTCGGTGAGACATTGGCCGTGTCTCCCCGACATTCGATCATACTCGCAGCAGCATTTGGCAAGAGATACGATGGTCGGCAAGACCTCATAGCGAGCGGCCAGAGTTATATCGATATCAAAAAATGTCGCCCAGACTATCGTTGTCGGCCAGAGGTCTTACCGAAGCCTATAAAAGATCCATCGCTATCGGCAAGACACCACCAGGTTGGCGGGACTTCATAGCGAACTCCTCCATTCTGCCCGAGCTCACTTCATTTTGGCAAGACTATCAGCGGTCGACGAGACATACACCGGGCGCCAAACATTACACCGAGACCTTTTTCGTTTCGGCGAGACCACCCTCGGTTGGGGTGACATCATAGCGAAGGCACAAGCTTTCGCCGAGACCTCCCTCTGTCGGCAGGAATTTCTCAGCGAGCCCTTCAAAGTTTCCCGAGCTCGAACCCTTTGGTGGAGTCGGAGTTGGGATGAGAACCGAACAGGGACCGGAGTCAGAACGGGGGAAAAACCAAAGAGTCGGTGGAACCGGAACCGGAACCAAATCCGGACCTGAAACTTTTCCCTAAGTTTCAAGTTCGGATTCCGTTCCAATCCCACCCCCGACAACATACAAGGCACAAAGGAAGAAAGAAAAGAAAAAAAAACACAAGGAAGAACAAAGAGTAGAAGAAATCCCTCAATCATAGGCCATGAAGAAAAAAAAGAAAAGAAGAACGGGCGGAACCGGGACCGGGACCGGAACAGAAACAGGAACTGGAACTTCGGAAAAGTTCCATCGCTCAGTTTCGGTCCGTGTCCCGGGTCCGCCAAAACAAAGAAAACGCCCAAACAAAAAGAAAGCAAGGCAGGATCAGAACCAAAACCGATCCCAGGCAAAACACAACGGGGGCAGAGGCGGAAACAAATCCGACACTGAAACTTTTATCAAGTTCCAAGTTCGGATTCCGTCCCGAACCCGCTTCCGACACCATACAAAGACGCCAAAAAATGAAGAAAAAGAAGGGGAGGAAACACCCCACGGCCAAAGAATCAAAGAACAAAGGCAAGACAATCAACAAGCCCGGCGGAACCGGGACCGGGACGGGACCGGAACCTGGAACTTTAGAAAAGTTCCAGAGTTCAGTTCGGTTCCGGTTCCGCCCCAGACATAACAAAAGAAAAGGGGCACAAAGAAAAAAAAACAAAAAAGGGGGAAAACAAGGAAAAAACATAAGATGAAGACCCTCAATAAAAACCGAACACTCGCACACTGGGCTCAATCCTTATGGGAGCCTCATGGAAACCACGTGCCGAATTAAAAAACATAATTTTCCCCTGCAGCTGCACAAGAAGCAAACAAGTTAGAAAATATGTAACCTCGATGCAAATGTTCCTCCATTTGGTCTTTGAGAACACCTGAAATTGGACTGCCCTGCCTGATTGAGCCCGTAGGTGAAAATCGGGTAACAGTTATACTACCCCCCTTGGCCTAGTCTTATAACTTAATGTTGTTTTAAAAAAGTGGTCTTTATGGGTGGACGCCTCATAGGAGGTAATTTAATATTTTCTAAGGTTGGAAAACTTGCTTGGAAAAGGGACGCCAACCTTGTTGAGAGGTTTGATTTAAAAATAAAGTCAAAAGTAATGCTTGAAGTGGCACGCCATCTCTTGGAAGGAAATGAGTTTATTTCAAATTTGAAATTTAGGGCGCCTCTTCTAGAAGCTTCTGGAGATTCCCTGTTGAGCCTATAAATGGAGACCTCTTCTCTTCATTTGATCATCTATTGACTTCTGTAATGTTATGCTGCCGAAATGGTGCTAGACTGCTTCGAGGAATGAATGCCTCCTAGCTTGGCTCTTCTTCTTGCTTGAGAGATAGCAACTAGTGGAGAGGATAGATTGTGGATGAGAGCATTTTGTAGTGAGGTTTTCTTGTAGCATTGTTTGCATTGTAGTTTTGCTTTCTTGCATTTTACATCAAATTCTAGAGTTGCTGTTTCTGTGTAGCTGAAAGTTGTTTTTACTCATATATCAAAAAATAAAATTATTCTCATTCTGGGTATTGAACCAATATGATTCCTTGATAGGGGCGCCCACTCTTGGCAAGTTTCAGATTTTTTAACAAGGGATTGAATTTTATTAAGGGAAATCGCCCTTCCTAAAGGGTTGTACCATTTGAGTTTTCTTGGGATTTGTGCAAGAAATGGTTAAGGGTTTATGGGTGTGGTTTTAATGTTCCAACTTGGTCGCCATCTTCTTTAGCGTGTTATGCATTTGATTTCATATCAATAGAGTGAGTTTTGAGTGAGAAAAGTCCATTTTAGTGAGTTATTAGAGTGCTGGTTTTGTCATTCAAGCTGCTGGTCTGTCATATCAGATTTGAGTAAATTGTATTTTGGTGAAGGGTTGGTGTTAGGAAGTCATATTAAGCCTTGTGGAGGTCACATTTACTTTTGCAGCAATTGAAGAGCTTCTAATCCATGTTCTTGCAGGCACTTCCTATTACTTTGTAAGCTGAACAGTAGTACTGTCAGCATATCTTAATATCTCTCTTCATGTTTTTGTAATACCCACTGAATAAGTGGAAGAGGCTGGCTTGCCGCCTATTTACATTTGAATTGCATTGTAGTTTGTAGCATCTCTGCCATATGGTAGGTCCATTCCCACCCTGGGTTGGATAGCACATTCTTGGCGTCGAGTTTACTTTCAGCAATTGTAGTTGGTAGGGATCCTCTGACCATATCTTCGTCCACCTTGGACACATTCTTGGTTAGAGTTACTCTTTCAGCATGCATTGAGATCCTTTGACCATATGCTCACACCTTGCCCAACTCGGGATCCTGGTGTACATTCTTGGTTAGAGTTGTATTCCGCATCGTTTTGGTTTAAGTGCTAACCCTAACAAATGTGTGTTGCATTGCTTATTGTAATAAAAAAAGTAAAAAAATTGGTTCGGAATATTTTAGTGGTATCAGAGCCACACATCCTGCCATCCTATGAAACAAACCTTCTATGAGTGACAGAGAAAAAAGATACTTAGCAAGGGAAGACAAGAAGGCTACAAGTCAGTTTCAGTGGCATCAGGTTCCAGAAGGTCAGACAACATCAGTGGTTTTGAGGGCTCATTGGGAGTCTTCTCAGGAAACATAAATGGTAGAAGGTGAGAGGTCAGCGGGTGGTAACGAGAGGTTTACCAGCAATAGAGATGAAAATGGAAAGGGAAGAGAAAGAACGCCAAGTCCAGGAAAGAGGTTCAAGAGGAAGATGGATGCCATAATGGATATGGTATCTTTCATGATGGGGAAAATGGGTCAGAATCCTAATCCACAGAACAATCCAAGGCATACTGGAGAACACGGTGCCTCCAACCAACATAATGGACATGCTACTCAGCCTACTTCAAATAGCACATACATTTCTTCCAGGCCGTTTAAACCCACCTTAGCACCAGTAAACCCTCAACCTGATCCAGGTGAAAATGCATCATTTGTGGAACAGTTGAGATTGGACCGTGCTGAGTATGAGTCTCTTCCTGATGAAATCAAGTTAGACATGTCTTACAACAACTTTGTGGATCATAAGAGAAAGAATAGAGGGCAAGGAAGACATCATGATCATAGGGGAACAGCTGTACAGAGGGATTTGCATCAAGCTATCAACAAGGTTACGCTTCCACATTTTGATGGGAGTGACAACAATTCAGCTAGAGCTTGGATACAGAAGTTAGACAACTATCTAGCTCTTAGACCCATGGCAGAAGAGGAGGTGATTGAGTTCGCTATGCTACACCTTGATGGGGTGGCACACAAGTGGTGGTACCATGGCCTAGTCACCTTGGGTCATCAGTCTATCACTACCTATGATGAGTTCACCAATAGACTCATAGAGAGATTTGAGAAAAAGGATCCAAAAGTACATTTCAGAGAGTTGGCACAGCTTGGACAATATGTGTAATGTCCCCTTCTCAAGCCTGACATTTCTAGTGACCGTTAGCCTTTCTTGGGAACCCGAAGGCTAGTCGGAAGTTAAAATTAGGGTTTCCTAATTTTGAGGAGGTCATTGCTCAGAGATGGTGGATTCAATGGCGGATTCCTTCTGGGTTTTCAGAGGGCTTCGCAGTGGTATGATCATTTCGGCATTCGGAGCACTTTTTGGAATTTACTATTTTTAGTAAATTCTATTTTTGGCAGCTTTCCAGATGAGCTCAGGTTGGTTGACTTTCGGCTTCAGATTGATCAGTTGACTTCATCAGTATCGGCTTCAGGGCACTTTCGGAGAAATAAGTTAAGTCATTTAAATTAAAAAGTCACGTTTTAATTATTATATTTTAACGTTGACCCTTGGCTTAGAGTTAATGACTTAAGGTTGTTTTAAAAAGGTGGTCATTTGAGGGTGGCGCCTCATTAATGAATATTTTAATTATTCTAAAGTCTGAGCAAGCTTGTTGAGCGCATTAATTAAAGTATGATATTTATTAAAAATATCAAATCAAAAGCTTGAAGGCAAAAGTACGCCCATCATTGAGGAGGATGGGTTTTGACCTAAAAACAGATTTTAGGGTTTTGCGAAGTCAACGGAAGGATTATAAAGAGGAGTCTTAGTGCATCATTCTTCATCTTTGGACTATGCTAATGTTATGCTGCCGAAATGGTTGCGGGAATTCTTCGAGGAATGAATGCCTCCTAGTCTGGGCTCGACTTCATGCTTGAAAGATAGCATCTAGTGGAGATTTTAGCATGCTTATGAGTGATTCAATCATTTGTAAGTTTGCCTTTGTTTTTGTGCATTGTAATCATCATTGTAATTAGTTAGATCTGATTTCAGCATATTAGAGGTATTTCTAAAAGTGCAGATTAGCTACAGCAGATCCACGTTTATATTCATAACTCAAAAAATACAAAAGAGTTAGTTCTGGGTATTGCATTGATAGTAGTGTCAAGGAAGGGCGAATATTTGTCTCCAATCTTAGATTTTATTGTTGTGTATTTAATTTTTAAAGTCAAATCGAATTCTTCAGCTGGGGCCGTACTTTCTCATGCATTGGGAATTGTGCATTTAATTATTTGGAATGTTTAGAGTCTGTTTCTTCATATCATCTTGAGCGCCATTTTGTTGGGAGTCTTGTGGTTTAAGAATCAGGTCATTTGAGCGAGTGGATAGGGAGTTGTGAGCATTTGAAGGTTTTCTTAAGCTGCTGTTTTTATGAGCATAATACAGATTTGTAAAAAGAACAGAAAACAGAATTAATATTTCCGACTCATTGTGGGAAGTTGATGTGGCCTCTTGAATCAAATCAAGGGAATGATTATTGCATTGTAATTGGTGATTATTTCTAGTTCTAATCTCTTGACAAGCATATGCTCTTCATTCTGTAAACTGACAGTAGTACTGGCAGTATTTATTGAGCTTTCCAAAATCTATGTTGTAATGCTTTATTTCCTTCGAAGTTATTGTAATAGTTAAGTCTCCGCCCTATGGTAGCTACTTTCCCATCTTGGGTCAGCAAGCACATTCTGGGTGTCGAGCTCTTTCCTGTTTTCAGCATTTCATTTCAAGCTTTGTTTCCTGTAATCACTCCGTCATATGGTCGCCCCTCACTCCGCATTGGATTGGGTAGCACATACTTGACGTCGAGTTCCTTTCTGTACTTAGCGTAGAGGACCCTCTGACCAATGCTCACCATCATCGGTGCCATTCTGGTTAGAGTTTCAGCATAAGCAATTTCATTTAGATCCTCTGACCAATGCTCGCCATCATCGGCGCCATTCAGGTTAGAGTTGCTTTCCTGCACGTTTTGGTTTATCCATCTAACCTTAACGGGTGCACTGTTTGTAATTGGAAATCTGTTATTTGAAAAACGAAAAAATTTGGCTCGGAATATTTCAGTGGTATCAGAGCCAAGATCCTGCCATCCTGTGCCCATCAGAGTTCACTTGACAGAGAAAGATGACTACAGAGAAGTCTCTACTTGAGTTAATGCATGATGTGTATACGCTATTGAAGGATCCAGAGTTAAGGTGTGGAATCAGAAAGATTTATGCTAAGTCTGAGAAGTCGGATTTGATTGGGGTTTCTAAAGAATGCCAGTTCAAGAGGAAATGTGAACACGAGGCTGACATACTCTACAGAGATTATCAGAGCTTGACAGATGAGATTAAGAACGATGTTTCATTTGACACCTTTTTGACTTGTGAGGGGGATTATCACCCTGGAAAGCGGGCTATGGTCAACTACATCAAGAAAATGATTAAGGAGGAAGCAGAACATGCCATGGTTGTAGGTGCAAGGAAGGTAGAAGAAATGCCTGTTTGTAGGTTGCAGCCCACAAGTAAGCAGAATGAAGAAAAAAATCAGTCAACTAGTGTTGAAGATGGCACAAGCGAGGTGCTCATTTTGCCTAAAAATGATAGGGCGTTGGATGAAAAAACCTTGACAGATGAGGAGTGTGCGGGAGAGCCCCATAATACTCCCCTTGACTTGCATGTGATAGCAAGTGATGTAGATCAGTTCGGTGAAAAGATTATAGCAGCAGACTTGAATTCTAATTTGGATTCAGCTCATGAAGGTTTTGAGACTAAGGGTTTCACAAAGGATGTTGGTAATGATTTCGAGGTGTTTGTACCTCCTCTTGTTGAAGATTTAGTGATAGATAGTTTTCCTCTTGTTGCTGTTCAAACTCCTCAAGAGTTTTCACAAGATGAATTTATTACAAGTGATCAAGAAGACCTCTATGGCATGCATAGGACTGTTCATGATGAGATCAAAAACATACCTATAGATGACAGGTTCATTGAAGATAAGGATGATAAAAAATTTCTAACAGCTAGCTCTAAAGATTCCTTACTTCCTTTCAGTGACAGTGCTAAGGGTGGTTTTGAGTTTGAACCTCAGACCCAACCATTGGAGGAAGGTACTTATGAAGACATCAGCGTTAGTGATTTGGGAGTTGACCTATTCCAAGAATCAACACTCCAAGTGTTGCACAAAGAACAATCTTCTTGTGATCGAAACAATCAGCCTCTCACCATTTGGGATCCAGGTGTGAAGGCACTTAGTGATGACAAACCGGTATGGGATGAATTTCCCTTTGATCCGGATGAAGAAATGGAACTCGATAAGGGTTCTCTATCAGCAGACAATGGTGTTAGTATGCTTAAGTTTGGGGCTGCTTTCAAGTTTGATCAGAGTAACATGGAAGAGGAAACAGAGTTTGAGGGCCATATGGCTCTTGAAGATGAAAGGTTTGGAGGAATTACCAAACACAAATCTGATTTATCAAGATATGAAGCTGATTGCAATCAACGAATTGAAGAATTTGTGGAGTATGATGCTTTTTATGATGATGAGCATTCTCTGCTAGTTGGTGGTGAAGTACAAGAATGTTGGAGTAGCAAGGAGGGCAGCAAAGGCAAGGAACGAAGTTCTGATTTTCAGTTGCAGCCTATCAGCAGTTCACCGCCTTTGCATGTTCATGAGTGGGAAGATCAATGCAAGGTATCTTTTGGAAAAGAAGTACAAACGCTATCCCTATTTGATCGCACACACAATTTGGTTGATGATCTCTATTGGAAGGCTCAGTCTGAAGAGAGACAAAGTGGAGTTAAGGATGAAGTTGCTCTTCCTAACTTGCAACTTATCAGAGGCACTTTGGAGACATTGAAATCAGCATACATACACTTGATTGAAGATCAAGATCACGCCATTGAATCTGCACAGAAGGCCTTCATTGTTTTCGAAAAAAGGGAGAGTATGGTTGGTGAGCTCACCTTGGAGCTGAAATCAACAGAGGACAAGTTGAAAGAAACTCAGTTGGCTCTAAGAAAGGTTGAAGACCAGTTTGCAGATTTCAAACTTTTCAAGGAGCAAGAGGATGCACGAAGAGCTGGAGAAATCAAGCAAGTAATTGATGAGATTGATAGTCTTCGAGAGGAGTTTGATCTTGAAGGTTTCACAAGAAAATCAAAGGTTGCATGTGCAGATTTGGAGCAGCAAGATGAAAGGAATGACTTTCAAGTTTATGACAATCCTCTTTTTCAAGAAGGTGATGAGAAAAGTTATGATAATCCTCTCTATGAAGTAGAGGATGAAATGGAGAATGAAACTGATTCTGGTTTCCAGTGCTTGGATGCTTCGATATCACTCCATGAGGATGTGCCACGTATGTTGAGTAGTAATGGATGCATAAGTGGCTTTGAGGATGAAGGTTCTACATGGGAGGTGACGAAGCAAGGTAATTTCAACATCTATGACATCAAGGTGTTGAAGAGACAAGTCTTGGTAGCTGTTGGTAACTTCATCACAGCAGCAACGAGTGAAGATTTCAGACCTACTACTCAGGAGGAATGGGAAAAAAGTGAACTAGACTTTGGTAGTTGCACTCTTGAAAATCCATCCCTTGGGTGGAATGATGTTTGGGATCACATTGATCAGTTTTGGGAGCTGAATTTGAAGCCACTTTATGTTTCATACTCCCTTAAGGTGGAAGCTTTCATGGTTAAGCTTCAAGGATTTACTAGAAGGGGCATCAGTTTCTTGAGAAGGCACTTGGTTCTCAATAGCACTTTGGAATGTGTAGAGATTTTTTTGCAGTGTGTTGAAAATCACTTTCAGTTGGATATCCATGCTTGGGATTCTCAACTTGGGTTGTCAGAGTTTATTACTTATGGAAAAGACTCTTGGAGGGATAAGGAACAAATTTCCAGACTTGTTGATGTTGTTCCCTTCATTTCCAGCTACTTGATGGTTCCGTTTGTTCATCAACAAATGGATTGGAGAGAAATTTTGAATATGGGTTGGAAAGATCAACGATCGGTAGTTCTTGGAAGTGACTTTCAGCTCAGACAAGGGCAGATTTTGAGACACGAGTTTGCTGGTTGGAGGCAGACCAGCCACCTTACTTATGGAGTTACTTTCATTCAGGAGAGTTGGTACCTCACTCCTGATCAAAGAAGTGGTAGTTTTCTGATGGAGATGGCTTTAGCGTGTTTTTCAGCCACTTTGGAGGTTTGTAATGCAAATTCTGATGGTTTATTTTCATTATTGGTTCATGACAATGAGCTACCCCATACGTTGAATCTATATTTTGAGACTCTTGGGGTTGGGGTTGTGAAAAAATTCTTTAGACTTCATAGTTGTGCCATGATAATTCAGTTGAGGCATAGGGAATTCATGCGGAGTCCTGAGTTTGAATTTGTTGAGCTTTTGCAAAGGATTGCCTTCCTCTTTGCAAAAAGATTTGAAGATGACACATTTGCAGTCATGTTTCCGTTTGTTATCATGTGGAGGTATGCTGAAGAGTTCAAGTTTGATTTGAGTAGACTATCTGTCCTATTGCTTAGAATTCTGATTGACAGTAGTATGGTTGATACTGTTAATTCGGGGCATCGTGGACATGAGATGTTGCATGATTTTGGTTTCCCTTCTTTAAGATCTTCCAGTTTGAGTATCATAGGTGGTAACACTTTGGAGTTACAAGGGGAGTCAGTGCAGCATTGGCATGATATTTCCATTAATGTGATCAGAGTGGCGCAGCGGAAGCATGGTGGGTTTTTCCTGAGACGCATTTGGGAACCAGGGATCCTACTTGTTGCGTATGGATTAGTCTTCGAACTACTGGAGTTGTGGTGGTATTGCTTGAGGACAAGCAATTTTGGGGAGGGCGGATTGTAATGTCCCCTTCTCAAGCCTGACATTTCTAGTGACCGTTAGCCTTTCTTGGGAACCCGAAGGCTAGTCGGAAGTTAAAATTAGGGTTTCCTAATTTTGAGGAGGTCATTGCTCAGAGATGGTGGATTCAATGGCGGATTCCTTCTGGGTTTTCAGAGGGCTTCGCAGTGGTATGATCATTCGGCATTCGGAGCACTTTTTGGAATTTACTATTTTTAGTAAATTCTATTTTTGGCAGCTTTCCAGATGAGCTCAGGTTGGTTGACTTTCGGCTTCAGATTGATCAGTTGACTTCATCAGTATCGGCTTCAGGGCACTTTCGGAGAAATAAGTTAAGTCATTTAAATTAAAAAGTCACGTTTTAATTATTATATTTTAACGTTGACCCTTGGCTTAGAGTTAATGACTTAAGGTTGTTTTAAAAAGGTGGTCATTTGAGGGTGGCGCCTCATTAATGAATATTTTAATTATTCTAAAGTCTGAGCAAGCTTGTTGAGCGCATTAATTAAAGTATGATATTTATTAAAAATATCAAATCAAAAGCTTGAAGGCAAAAGTACGCCCATCATTGAGGAGGATGGGTTTTGACCTAAAAACAGATTTTAGGGTTTTGCGAAGTCAACGGAAGGATTATAAAGAGGAGTCTTAGTGCATCATTCTTCATCTTTGGACTATGCTAATGTTATGCTGCCGAAATGGTTGCGGGAATTCTTCGAGGAATGAATGCCTCCTAGTCTGGGCTCGACTTCATGCTTGAAAGATAGCATCTAGTGGAGAATTTAGCATGCTTATGAGTGATTCAATCATTTGTAAGTTTGCCTTTGTTTTTGTGCATTGTAATCATCATTGTAATTAGTTAGATCTGATTTTAGCATATTAGAGGTATTTCTAAAAGTGCAGATTAGCTACAGCAGATCCACGTTTATATTCATAACTCAAAAAATACAAAAGAGTTAGTTCTGGGTATTGCATTGATAGTAGTGTCAAGGAAGGGCGAATATTTGTCTCCAATCTTAGATTTTATTGTTGTGTATTTAATTTTTAAAGTCAAATCGAATTCTTCAGCTGGGGCCGTACTTTCTCATGCATTGGGAATTGTGCATTTAATTATTTGGAATGTTTAGAGTCTGTTTCTTCATATCATCTTGAGCGCCATTTTGTTGGGAGTCTTGTGGTTTAAGAATCAGGTCATTTGAGCGAGTGGATAGGGAGTTGTGAGCATTTGAAGGTTTTCTTAAGCTGCTGTTTTTATGAGCATAATACAGATTTGTAAAAAGAACAGAAAACAGAATTAATATTTCCGACTCATTGTGGGAAGTTGATGTGGCCTCTTGAATCAAATCAAGGGAATGATTATTGCATTGTAATTGGTGATTATTTCTAGTTCTAATCTCTTGACAAGCATATGCTCTTCATTCTGTAAACTGACAGTAGTACTGGCAGTATTTATTGAGCTTTCCAAAATCTATGTTGTAATGCTTTATTTCCTTCGAAGTTATTGTAATAGTTAAGTCTCCGCCCTATGGTAGCTACTTTCCCATCTTGGGTCAGCAAGCACATTCTGGGTGTCGAGCTCTTTCCTGTTTTCAGCATTTCATTTCAAGCTTTGTTTCCTGTAATCACTCCGTCATATGGTCGCCCCTCACTCCGCATTGGATTGGGTAGCACATACTTGACGTCGAGTTCCTTTCTGTACTTAGCGTAGAGGACCCTCTGACCAATGCTCACCATCATCGGTGCCATTCTGGTTAGAGTTTCAGCATAAGCAATTTCATTTAGATCCTCTGACCAATGCTCGCCATCATCGGCGCCATTCAGGTTAGAGTTGCTTTCCTGCACGTTTTGGTTTATCCATCTAACCTTAACGGGTGCACTGTTTGTAATTGGAAATCTGTTATTTGAAAAACGAAAAAAATTTGGCTCGGAATATTTCAATATGGCACAGTTGATACCTACATAGCTGAGTTTCAAAGACTTTCAATCATGGTCACGGGAATCACTGAGAGGCGTTTGGTGATCCTATTCAGTGAAGGATTGATGGAGCCACTCAAGGGTTGGATTAAAGCTTTTGATCCACCCTCTTTACAAGAGGCAATGAAGAAAGCAAGAAATATGGAGTGGGCTGCTCTTAAAGCAAAATTTCAATCCAAGCCATCATTTCACAAAAAGGATAAAGGAAAGAGACCTCACCATAAGGAATTCAAACAACATAAAATTCATGTCACAAGGTTGGATCCAGAGACACTTAACGAACTCAGAAGAAAGGGGTTATGTTTCCAGTGTAGAGAAAAATGGTCCCAAGATCATATTTGCCCAAAAGGAGTCAAAATTCATCAAATTGAATACTATTCAGTTGAGGAAAGTAATTCTGATTTTTCAGACCAGCAGTCTGATTTTGATGACAGCGAAGTGGAAAGAGCTCCAGAAGAGTTTGAAGATGAAAAGGGAAGTGGGAGTACTTTGGCTAAACTTTCGAGCTTTCAAAAAAATGAATCCTTCAAAGTTCGAGAGATGATTAAGGGGCAGCGAATAGTTGCTTTGATCAACACTGGAGCAACGCATAACTTCATTGATGAAGTTGTGGTGGCAAAGAAGGGGCTGCAAACAGAAGAATTTGAAGGCTTCAAGGTTATGGTTGCTAATGGGTTTCACATTTCTTGCACCAAGAAGATTTCAAACTTGACTATGCAATTGGGCAACTATGAAGTCAAGGATGACTTCTATGTAGTCAACATTGGAGATACGGATGCCGTTCTAGGCATTCAATGGCTGCGTTCACTTGGAGAGATTTCTCTAAATCTGCAAACCATGGAACTTAAGTTCCAATCCGATGGGAAGAAGGTGGTGTTAAGGGGAATGTCAAATGGTGGTCCTCAGATTGTGTCATTCAAGAGAATGGCAAGGCTGATTCGGCAAGAGCAAGTTGAGTGGGCTGCGGAATGTATGATTCTTTCAGCTAGTCCGGTTGAAACAAAGAGGGACTATCCTCTTGATATTCAGTCTTTACTCACCAAGAAGAGCAAGGTGTTTGCTGATTTACCTCGTGGGCCACCTCCTGAACGGGGTTCAGAGCATGTCATAGAGCTCAAGGAAGGTGCTAAGCCAGTTATCACAACTCCATATCGGTACCCTAAGAAGCAGAAGGATGAGATTGAGAAAAACATTAAGGAGCTCTTAGAGATGGGCTTCATTTGTCCAAGTAAGAGTCCCTTCATTTCAGCAGTTGTTCTTGTGAAGAAGGATGGTACCATTCGCATGTGTGGATTATCGTGCTTTGAATCAAAGCACCATCAAAAATCGATACCCCATTCCGAGGATAGATGAGCTCATTGATGAGCTACATGGAGCCAAGTTCTTTTCAAAGATTGATTTGAGGTTGGGCTACTACCAGATTCGGATGAGAGGGTCTGATGTGGAGAAGACAACATTTAGATGTCACTATGGTCACTTCGAGTTCTTAGTCATGCCATTTGGGTTGACTAATGCTCCTGCTACCTTCCAGTCTTGTATGAATAGAGTCTTTCAGAAGCAGTTGAGGAAGTTTGTATTGATATTTTTTGATGACATTCTGATCTTCAACAAGACATGGGAAGAACATCTCAAGCACTTGGAGGAAGTGCTTAGCATCCTAGAATCAGAGAGTTTGTTTGCCAAAGAATCCAAATGTGAATTTGGAATGAAGGAGCTACTTTACCTTGGTCACATAATCAGTGCTGATGGAGTGAAGGTTGACCCTGAAAAGATCAAGGCAATAGTTGATTGGCCACCTCCAGAGAACCTGACTCATTTGAAAGGGTTCTTGGGTCTTTGTGGTTTTTACAGAAGATTTGTGAAGGGTTACTCACAAAATGCTGCTCCTCTTACTGACCTCACGAAAAAAGGGGCTTTTTGTTGGTCAGAAAAGGCTCAAACTACTTTTGATAAGTTTAAGAAGATCATGAGCTCTTGTCCGGTTTTGGCTATTCCAGATTTTTCCAAGCCCTTCGAGCTACAGTGTGATGCATCCAGAGAAGGTGTTGGGGCTGTTTTGATGCAAGACAAGCATCCCATTGTGTTTGAGAGCAGAAAGTTGAGAGGTGTTGAAAGGACCTACTCCATCTATGACAAGGAAATGCTTGCAATCATGCATGCATTAGCTAAGTTCAGACAGTACTTGGTGGGGAGCAAGTTTGTGGTCAAGACTGATCACAATAGTCTCAAACACTTCATGCATCAGAAAGACTTGAACGAAAGGCAACAAAAGTGGGTGAGTAAGCTTCAAGCTTACGATTTTGACATTGAATATGTCAAAGGGAAAAACAATATTGTGGTTGATGCTCTATCTAGAAGACCTCATTTGAGCTCATTGTGTGAGCTTACTGCTGATTGGAAGGAGGTGTTGCTTGCTGATTATGCCAAAAATTAGTTTGCAACCAGCGTCATTGAAGGTACTTTTCATGATGAAAGGTACAAGGTGGTTGAAGGTTTGATACACTACAAGGGTAGAATCTTTTTGGTGGCTGATTCTAAGCTCAAAAAGAAGATTTTGATGACATTCCATGACATTCCACTTGCTGGTCATCAGGGTTTCTTCAAGACATATAGGCAGATTCGGGAAAGATTTTCTTGGAAAGGGCTGAAAGGAGAAGTTCAACGCTATATCTAGGAGTGTCCCACTTGTCAGATGAACAAAAATGAGCATACTCTACCAGCTGGTTTGCTGCAACCTCTCCCCATTCCCAATAAAAAATGGGAAAGCATATCAATGGACTTCATCACTGGGTTGCCAAAAGTCCAAGGCAAAGATTGTATCTATGTTGTAGTGGACAGATTAACAAAGTTTGCTCACTTCTTTGCCATTACTAGCTCTTTTTCAGCAGCTCAAGTTGCAGATTTGTTTTTCCATGAGGTGTTTAGATTGCATGGGTTGCCGAAAAACACTGTGAGTGATAGGGACAGCAAGTTCCTAAGCACTTTTTGGCAAGAGGCCTTTAGAATGAGTGGTACGGTACTTACTCCAAGCACTAGTTATCACCCTCAAACCGATGGACAAATAGAGATAGTGAACAAGTGGTTGGAAGGTTATTTGAGAAACTATGTTTCGGAGCAGCCAAGAGCATGGGTGAAATGGCTTCACATAGGCGAGTATTGTTACAATTCTTCCTTTCACATGTCAATAAGGATGTCACCTTTCATGGATCTTTACAGTTATGAGGCTCCTAGCTTTGCTGATTTGGTGTTTGGTGATAGCAAAGCCCCTCAAGCCAAGGATTTGTTGCAGTAGAGTCAAGATATCTTGAAATCCTTGAAGAACAACCTTCAGATTGCACAGAATCAGCAGAAGATGTACGCTGATCAGCGGCGTATTGAGCGCTCTTTTGAGGTTGGAGATATGGTTTATCTTCGACTACAGCCTTACAGACAGTCTACTCTCAAGAAGAGTGGAGCTGAGAAGCTCAAACCTCATTTCTATGGGCCATTCAAAGTTATCAGAAAGGTTGGAGCAGTAGCTTATGAGTTGGAGCTACCTTCAAATAGCAGAGTACACAATGTCTTCCACGTGTCTCGCCTCGAAAAGGAACTTGGACACAATGTTGTTGTTTCATCATAGTTACCACCTTTGGATGAAGAAAGACAGTTGGTTTTGATTCCAGAAGAGATTCTTGATTCCAGAGAGCGTTCTTTGAGAAAGAGAACAATCAGAGAATACTTGGTGAAGTGGAGGAACTTGCCTTTGGAGGATGCAACTTGGGAGAATGAGGAGGTTTTGCAGCTTCCAGACTTGCGATTGCTTGAGGGCAAGCAATCTTGGGGAGGGCGGATTGTAATGTCCCCTTTTCAAGCGTGATGAACTTAGTTGACCGTTGGCCTATTCCGGAGACCCGTAGGCTACTCGGAGGTTGAAATTAGGGTTTCTTGTTTTGGAGGTTGTTGTTGCTCGTGACTTGGAGATTGAATTGCGGATTCTTTCTGGGTTTTCAGAGAGCTTCGCAGTGGTGTGACTTGCTTTGCGTTCCGAGCACTTTCTGGAATTTACTATTTTTAGTAAATTCTATTTTTGGCAGTAGACAGGTTGGTTCCATTTCAGTTGGCTTCCCTCAGCTATCAGTTCAGTTGGGTTGTTCAATTTTGGCCTTGGGATGCATTTGGAGAGATAAGTTCAATTAATTTAAATAATGTTATATTTAATGTTATATTATCCCCTTGGCCTAGTCTTATAACTTAATGTTGTTTTTAAAAGTGGTCTTCTGAAATATACCGAGCCAAATTTTTTCGTTTTTCAATTAACAGATTACAACATTCAAGCAAGTGCACCCGTTAAGGTTAGATAGATAAACCGAAACGTGCAAGGAAGTAAACTCACGATACAGAAGGGAACTCAACGTCAAGTATGTGCTACCCAATCCAAGGTGGAGTGAGGGGCGACCATATGACGGAGTGATTACAGAAAGCAAAGCTTGGAATGAAATGCTGAATAATGAAACTACTCAACACCCAGAATGTGCTTGCTCACCCAGAAGGGAAAGTAGCTACCATAGGGCGGAGTTATACAATTTCCAACTAATACTGAAAGCAAACTTAAAGGAAATGCTGAATACTGAATCTACTCTACACCCAGAATGTGCTTGCTGACCCAAGACGGGAAAGTAGCGACCATAGGGCGGAGATCTAACAATTACAATAACTTAATTGAAACTGAGAATTACAACCAGATTCGAATAAGAAAGAAGACTGCCAGTACTACTGTCAGTTTGTACAAAATCACAAGAATTTGCCTGCCAATATCTCTTGAATTTAAAGGATCAGCATTGCACCAAAGAGGAGCACTTGTATCATGTTTAGGAATTGCGAAACCCAAATGCTTCGGAGATCAAGATATTGTTTTCTGTTTTCTGTTACAAATCTGCTCAATACAATGATATGACAGCAGTCTATAGATCTATGCAAATGCTCACAAAACCCTAATGACTTGCTCAAATGACGAGATCTCTGATGCACAACAATCCTAGCATTATAGCGCTCAAACTAATAACATGAAACCAACTCCAAATGCCTTTAATGATTATTGCACAATTTCCAAAGCAAGTACAGTGGTACGGCCTGCTGAGAAATTCGATTTCCCTTTAAAAATTAATGCTTTCACTAAAAATTCCAAACACTTGGGAAAAGAGACGCCTAGGTCTAACACATAGAAATGATGGATACCCAGAACACAATTTTTTGTCTTTTTGAAGATATGAACAAAACATGCAATCTGCTGTCTAGAACAGTACAATAAGCTGAAACACTACAATGCCAAATACAGATTATTACAATGCAAAACTGAACACAAATGAATAGACTAAGATGCACTCACAAAAGGCTGAAATTCACCACTAGATGTTGTCTTGCAAACATGAAGCAATGCCCAAACTAGGAGGTCTTCATCCCTCGAAGCAATCCAGAATCAATCCGGCAGCATAACGGTGTATTTTCCAAGATGACCAAAATGATGCACAAGCCTCTTGTTTATAATCTTCGCTTGACTTCACGAAACCCTAGAATCTGATTTTAGGTCAAAATCCCTTCTCCTCAATGATGGGCGTACTTTTGCCTTCAAGCTCTTGATTTGATATTTCAATTAAATATTAAACTTTGAAATATGCGCCTATCACAATCTTGCTTTGGACTTAGGAAATAATTAAAATCAACTCTTAATGAGGGCGCCACCCTCAAGACCCACCTTTTTAAAACAACATTAAGTCATTAAGTCTAAGCCAAGGGTCAACATTAAAATATATCATTTTAACGTGACTTTTAATTTAAATGACTTAACTCATTTCTCTGAAAATGCCCTGAAGCCCATACTGATGAAGTCAACTGATCAAACTGAAGCCGGAAGTCAACCAACCTGAGCCCATCTGGAAGGCTGCCAAAAATAGAATTTACTAAAAATAGTAAATTCCAAAAAGTACTCAGAATGCCGGAATGATCATACCACTGCGAAGCCCTCTGAAAACCCAGAAGGAATCCGCCATTAAAACTATCATCTCCGAGCAATGACCTCCTCAAAATTAGGAAACCCTAATTTTAACTTCCGACTAGCCTCCGGGTTCCCACAGAAAGGCTAACGGTCACTGAAAATGTCAGGCTTGAAAAGGGGACATTACATCTTCAAGGGTGGGTGCCTCATGGAGGTAATTTTATATTCTATTAAAGTCAAAAATTGAAGCTTAAGTTGGACGCCTATTTTCTTGAAGGGATGAATTAAAATTAAAAGTCAAAGTGAAGCTTTGAAAAGTGGACGCCATCTCTTGGAGGGAAAAGGTTTATTTCAATTGAGGGCTTCTCTTCTAGAAGCTTCTGGAGATTCCTTGCTGTGCCTTTATAAGGAGGCCTCTTCTCTTCATTTGAGCATCTTTTGTCTACAAAAATGTTATGCTGCCGGAATGGTACTGGAACTGCTTCGAGGAATGTATGCCTCCTAGCTTGGCATTGCTTCTTGCTTGAAAGATAGCAACTAGTGGTGAGATAGTTGTAGTTGAGTGATTTTGTAGTGATATTTTGCATTGTAGTAGTTGTGTGGCTTTTGTAGTTCATTTTCATGCTTATTAGTGAAGTTTTGGAGTTGTCTCTTCATTATAGCTGATTGTTGTTTTTACTCATAAGTCAAAAAATACAAAAAGAATCATTTTGGGTACTGCATATATCTCTTTGTCTATGAGGGGCAACCCTTTCTACTAACTTTCAGATTTTTTGAAGAAGTCTTTGAATTTATCAAGGCAAATCGCCCTTCCTTGAGGGCCGTACCATTTGGGGCTGCCTTGAAATTCGTGCATAAAATATGTGATGTCTTTTGGTCAGTTTTTATGATTCAATCATGGGCGCCATCATCCTAGGACCAATATGTACTTTGTCTCAAGAATTTTGAGTGAGTTTGGAGTGAGTTGTAAGCAAAATAGTGAGTTCTAGGGTTGTTGTTTATGCATTTGAAAAGCAGGACTGTCAAAAATCAGATTGTCAAGTTGGTCACTAGAGTGGAGTTTTCTGATCTAAGCTTCCTTATCAAGCAAAGAAGATTCTATATATTGTTGCAGCACTATTTAACTCTTGATTCATGTTTGTGGCAAGCAATTCTCTATCATGTTGTAAGCTGAACAGTAGTACTGTCAACATTCTCACTTACTTTCCTTATTTGCTTGTAATCCCCACTGAATAAGTGGAAGAGGCTGGCTTGCCCCCTATTTACTTTCTGTATTGCATTGTAGCTCATTAGAATCTCTGCCATATGGTAGCCCCATTCCCATCTTGGGTTGGAAGGCACATTCTTGGCGTCGAGTTACTTTCAACATTGTAGTTAGTAGGGACCCTCTGACCATATGCTCGTCGTCATCCGGCGCATTCTTGGTTAGAGTTCTTTATCAGCATTGCATTGAGATCCTCTGACCATATGCTCACACCTTGCTCAATTCGGGATCCTGGTGTACATTCTTGGTTAGAGTTGAATTCCGCATCATTTTGGTTTAAGTGCTAACCCTAACGTATGTGTGTTGCATTGCTTTGTAATCAAAAAATTTGAAAACATTGGTTTGGAATATTTCACCATTCATGGCTCTCTATGGTTATGAGGCTCCTAGCTTTGCTGATTTGGTTTTTGGTGATAGCAAAGCCCCTCAAGCCAAGGATTTGTTACAGCATAGTCAAGATATCTTGAAGTCCTTGAAGAACAACCTTCAGATTGCACAAAATCAACAGAAGATGTACGCTGATCAACGGCGTGTTGAGCACTCTTTTGAGGTTGGAGATATGGTTTATCTTCGACTACAGCCTTACAGATAGTCTACTCTCAAGAAGAGTGGAACGGAGAAGCTCAAACCCCATTTCTATGGGCCATTCAAAGTTATCAGAAGGGTTGGAGCAGTAGCTTATGAATTGGAGCTACCTTCAAATAGCAGAGTACACAATGTCTTCCACGTGTCTCGTCTCAAGAAGGCACTTGGACACAATGTTGTTGCTTCATCGTAGTTACCACCTTTGGATGAAGAAGGACAGTTAGTTTTGATTCCAGAGGAGATTCTTGATTCCAGAGAGCATTCTTTGAGAAAAAGGACAATCAGAGAGTACTTGGTGAAGTGGAAAAACTTGCCTATGGAGGATGCGACTTGGGAGAATGAGGAAATTCTGTAGCATCCAGACTTGCGATTGCTTGAGGACAAGCAATCTTGGGGAGGGCGGACTATAATGTCCCCTTCTCGAGCATGATCAGTTCTGTTGACCGTTGGCCTATTCTCGAGACCCGTAGGCTACTCGGAAGGTGAAATTAGGGTTTCTTGTTTTGGAGGTTGTTGTTGCTTGAAATTTGGAGATTGAATTGCAGTTTCTTTCTGGGTTTTCAGAGAGCTTTGCAGTGGTGTGACTTGCCTTGCATTTTGAGCAATTTCTGGAATTTACTATTTTTAGTAAATTCTATTTTTGGTAGTGGTCCTGTAGTTTTCGGCACAGTTGGCTCTCTTCTTCAACTGGTTCAGTTGGGTTGTTCATTTTTGGCCTTGGGACGCATTTGGAGAGATAAGTTCAATTAATTTAAATAATGTTATATTACTCCCCTTGGCCTAGTCTTATAACTTAATGTTGTTTTAAAAAAGTGGTCTTTATGGGTGGATGCCTCATAGGAGGTGATTTAATACTTTCTAAGGTTGGAAAACTTGCTTGGAAAAGGGACGCCAACCTTGTTGAGAGGTTTGATTTAAAAATAAAGTCAAAAGTAATGCTTGAAGTGGGACGCCATCTCTTGGAGGGAAATGAGTTTATTTCAAATTTGAAATTTAGGGTGCCTCTTCTAGAAGCTTCTGGAGATTCCCTGCTGAACCTATAAATGGAGACCTCTTCTCTTCATTTGATCATCTATTGACTTTTGTAATGTTATGCTGCCGAAATGGTGTTGGACTGCTTCGAGGAATGAATGCCTCCTAGCTTGGCTCTTCTTCTGGCTTGAGAGATAGCAACTAGTGGAGAGGATAGATTGTGGATGAGAGCATTTTGTAGCAAGGTTTGCTTGTAGCATTGTTTGCATTGTAGTTCTGCTTTCTTGCATTTTACATCAAATTCTGGAGTTGCTGTTTCTGTGTAGCTGAAAGTTGTTTTTACTCATATATCAGAAAATAAAATTATTCTCATTCTAGGTATTGAACCAATATGATTCCTTGATAGGGGCACCCACTCTTGGCAAGTTTCTGATTTTTTAACAAAGGATTGAATTTTATTAAGGGAAATCGCCCTTCCTAAAGGGTTGTACCATTTGAGTTTTCTTGGGATTTGTGCAAGAAATGTTTAAGGGTTTATGGGTGTGGTTTTAATGTTCCAACTTGGTCGCCATCTTCTTTAGGGTGCTATGCATTTGATTTCATATCAATAGAGTGAGTTTTGAGTGAGAAAAGTGCATTTTAGTGAGTTATTAGAGTGCTGGTTTTGTCATTCAAGCTGCTGGTCTGTCATATCAGATTTGAGTAAATTGTATTTTGGTGAAGGGTTGGTGTTAGGAAGTCATATTAAGCCTTGTGGAGGTCACATTTACTTTTGCAACAATTGAAGAGTTTCTAATCCTTGTTCTTGCAGGCACTTCCTATTACTTTGTAAGCTGAACAGTAGTATTGTCAGCATATCTTAATATCTCTCTTCATGTTTTTGTAATACCCACTGAATAAGTGGAAGAGGCTGGCTTGCCGCCTATTTACATTTGAATTGCATTGTAGTTTGTAGCATCTCCGCCATATGGTAGCTCCATTCCCACCCTGGGTTGGATAGCACATTCTTGGCATCAAGTTTACTTTCAGCAATTGTAGTTGGTAGGGATGCTCTGACCATATGTTCGTCCACCTTGGACACATTCTTGGTTAGAGTTACTCTTTTAGCATGCACTGAGATCCTTTGACCATATGCTCATACCTTGCCCAACTTGGGATCCTGGTGTACATTCTTGGTTAGAGTTGTATTCTGCATCGTTTTGGTTTAAGTGCTAACCCTAACGGATGTGTGTTGCATTGCTTATTGCAATCAAACAAGTAAAAAATTTGGTTCGGAATATTTCATGAAGGTCTTTTACGGATATTGATGACGTTCAAGCCAAAAGGGCCCTTGTTGGCCAGGGGTGCCCATGAGTTCAGAAGGTCTAATGCATCTACCAAGTTTTGCCGAGACAGTCATCTTCTCTGTAATTCTGCTAGCTTTACGACGGATTGTCAAGCAAATTCAACAGATTCATCAAACGTCGTCAAACGAAGGCAGAGCTAGAAGGTGCTAAAAACGAAAGTCATGAAAAACGACAGCCTAACAAGGGAAAAAGTGCCCTTATAGCCTAAGGGCGCCCAAGAAGCCAAGCTACTAGATGCCAGTCTTTGGATTGGCAACCTCCAGATGATCTCCTAGGATTCAGCTCAGCTTCATGATGGATCCAACAGCTAACTCATGAGACATATAAAATGACGGAAGCTGTTGATCATTCGAGCGCGTAAAACGGAGGCTAAATCAATGAACATTAAAGGAAAAGAGCCCTTGTTGACTAGGGGCGCCCATCATCTTAGGCAGTCAAATGAAGTTTTCAGCAATTACTTTCTTCAAGGCATTTGCTCAGTATCCTTTCAGCTCCGCAACCAATCCAGTTGCAAACTCACAAGACCTTTCAAGCATTCACAAATGAAGATCAAGCAGAAAGCACCAGATGCAAAGGCGAGATGAAAGACATGAAAAATTGACTAAGTGTTAAGGAAATTGCACCTTCCTAGAAATAGGCACCCAAATTTTTGGGCAAGTAGATGCAGTCTTCAAGCTTCGTGATCTCCAGGAAGTCCTCCTCTGTCTCGATCAATCTTAGCAATGACATCGTCAACAAGTTCAATAGATAAATCAAACATTTGACAATGAAGATCAAACTGGGGTTGTTCATGAAAGATTGCAAAGTCAAAATAACAACACAAAAGGTCAAAGGTGCCCCTGCAGGCCAGGGGCGCCCAAACTTTTGGAACCTTTAAAACGATTTTCATGACTTGCAAGGCCAATCATTCTTTTCAGTATTGAACTGTTTATCCATTCCATATCTTAGCACGTTCATTGGAATCATCAGTCATCAGAGATCTTAGATCAAAGCACTGAAGGTCAAAATGGAAGAAATGAAAAGCATCCGAGAAAATGACTAAGTTTGGTTAAAAAATGCACCCTTTTGGGAAAAGGGGCCCAAGAATTTGAGGTATCCGATTTAGCTTTTAAGCTTTGCATCTCTTGAGCACACTTCTTCAGAGTTGATCCAACTCTGCAATGAACCTGTCAGCAAGACTTCAAGATCGGTCGAGCAACTGGGATCAGGGGTCAAATAGAGGCACTTTGTCACAGAAAAAGGATAAAAAATGTTCAACTCCTCAACTTGGATGCCTAAAGTCAAAGTAGGCTCAGTTGACTGAAGTTGAGATATTTTGAAGGCCTCTTCATGTCTAAAACGTCCCAAAATAGGTGGAGATAATTTTGTTAATTACCAATCACAGAGGTGATTCCCCCAATCATGATTTGGATGCCTTAATTGATGCTTGCAACTCCAAATCAATACATATCAAGCGTAGGCGTCCATTATTCATTATTTCTTGCAGGTTGAAGAGCTCAAACACCAATATTTTCTCTCCAGCATCATTTGAAGAATCTGATGGAAGCCATTAATAGCGTTCTTCATATTATGATATTGCTATCAGGATTCAACCGTGTAGTTTCGAGTCAAACTCATTGACCCATGTTTCATGAGTAGTGGTTCAACAAGAACCCATCTCTCATGATATCGAATGGTCCACTTAGCACTCATTGCATCTGGTGATGCTCACGGACAGCATTGTTTCCTCGGAACCTCACATCCACCCACCGAGAACGATTCAGGGATGGGTGAATCCAATATCCTGTGTGGAAAAATACCTCCTACTTATCAATTGATGAGCTAAAGGGGCTCTATTATGAATGGTTCATAAGGCTGCTTGCTGCAAGGTTTGCAAATGGGGTAACAACTCAAGCGGGCTTAACCTTGAGAAAACTCCCTGGTTAGCGGCAGCTGGCATATTGGGATGGGTGACCTCAGGACGGACCAGTGCTTCACCTCTGTGAGCATCACCTAGATGCAATGAGTGCTAAGTGGACCATTCGATATCATGAGAGATGGGTTCTTGTTGAACCACTACTCATGAAACATGGGTCAATGAGTTTGACTCGAAACTACACGGTTGAATCCTGATAGCAATATCATAATTTGACACGCTGTGGAAAAATACCTCCTACTTATCAGCGTTCTTCATGTTTTCAAGAATAGGTTGCACAAAGGGACAATATATCAGAGTTTGCAATTCCAGGCATGATTTTCTTGAAGGATCAGAGAGGCAATTTATAACTTCCAAATTTCTTCCCCTCTTCTTCTTCTATTCTTGTCTTAGGTCTTGCATGTCCAAGTAAACAAAGGTTTTTCACTCTGCTTCACCTCTGTGGAGCATCACCTAGATGCAATGAGTGCTAAGTGGACCATTCGATATCATGAGAGATGGGTTCTTGTTGAACCACTACTCATGAAACATGGGTCAATGAGTTTGACTCGAAACTACACGGTTGAATCCTGATAGCAATATCATAACTTGACACGCTGTGGAAAAATACCTCCTACTTATCAGCGTTCTTCATGTTTTCAAGAATAGGTTGCACAAAGGGACAATATATCAGAGTTTGCAATTCCAGGCATGATTTTCTTGAAGGATCAGAGAGGCAATTTATAACTTCCAAATTTCTTCCCCTCTTCTTCTTCTATTCTTGTCTTAGGTCTTGCATGTCCAAGTAAACAAAGGTTTTTCACAAATCTGGCCTTCTGGGTATGATCAACATAGCATATTCAGCAAAACCCACATGCCAGATTCTCTTAGAAAAAGTAGCCCTGCTACCCCTTTTTTTAGGGTTTCCGGAAAAAGTCCACAATTTTGAAAATCTAACAAATTGGGTTTGTTTAGTTTTGAAGCACCTATTCGTGTTTACAATCAACAGTCGAGTTTTTCATAATACAATACTCTCAAGTTGAAATCAAGACCAAAATGGTCCTCCTTCATGACTTTCTGAAAACACTTGTCACGGACATGCATCAAGTGAAGCCCATAGTCAAGTTGGACGCTTTGGAAGGCGTAAATGACATCACCATTCAATGGATAGCAAAAATGCAGAAGGTAGTCATTCCAAACACAGAGCCACCACCGGTTACTACCACACTACCTTCCACACTTCATATCGACAAGGCTGGATGATGTAGCTGCAAAGAGTATCGAGTACTTTTAGTAGATTGCGAGTGGCGAAGAGATGTTGTGGAGACACGTCATCATTCTGCAAAGCATTAATTGTCCAGAGGTAGAAGAAGTCAACAACTGACTAGAGGAGTTGTTGACTAGAGGTGAAGAGGTGTAAGGCACCCAGTTAGGATGTCCTACCCTCCAAAATAACATTTATGACAAACAGGAGTTAACTTGATGCTTCTTTCGAAGTTAACTCACTGTCTCATTGATCATGCATGTCTATTTCCACTAATTATGGATATCTATCTCCACTAATTGTGGATGTCTATTTCAGAGACACTTTTGTATTTGGAGTTCTCTTTTAGTTTAGTTTCAGTTAACTGAAGTAGATTTCCAATTAACTGCTAGGTTACCTATTTTTAGACATAAGAATACATCTTGCAGATTGGCAAGAACTCATTGTTAACTCAAGGAGATTTTAGGGTTGCCTACTCCTTTGAGCTTCTATAAATAAGAGCCTTTGCTCATTATTTTGTAACTTTACTTCATGGTAGCAAAATGTTGAGCTCACAAGCCTTCAACTTTGTTCGCTTAGTATATGTTCTTGAATCATATTTGTGATAGAAAAAATGCCAAGTACAACTTGCATTCTTTTTATTCAGATAGGTGTGTTCAATCCATGTTCATGCATTCTTGGTTAGATAGCTTCATGTGTGATTGTCTCTTTGACACAAGTTGCTGTCCCAAAGTGTAAACTTTGATCGAAGATTGAGATAATAAATCAAGAGAGCTACCTTGCCTTTGATCTAAAAGTCTCAAAATTTGTTATTGTATGTTGTTCTTAATAATCTTCCTTTCGATCTACACCATGGAAAGAGCATTGTCTCTCCTTGGGAATTTAGAGAGTAGGATTATCGTTATTTGTTGTTTCTAGTAGTCTACCTTTCAACCTACACCTCGGAAAGGACTTGGTGCCTCCTTGGGAATCCTAAAATCTAGCATACCGTTCGAAGATTGCTTGTGTGGATTCTATTTCGGCGTAAAATTGAAAGTTCAGAGCCTTCGGGTGCATTCTGAGAGACAATTCATCTAAGTGATTGAACCATTCCATTCCCACTCCTATTCCCCTCTTGCTCTATTTATCTTGAGGAGATAGGATAGATTAAAAGTTAGCCTAGTTGTAGTTAAGATCTGTAGGAACCAGAGAAAACCTTAGCTGCAATGCATTGTGTTTATGCACCTTTGTGTCCTGCCACTGAGTAAAAAAGATAGGAACATTAGTCCATTTTACTTTTATGCAAACATCAGCAAACAAGAGGGAGCTTCCCCTCCATAATTTGAAGAACAGTCATTACGCATTGTGCATAGCTGTCTGTTTCCAATAAGTACTCCAGAGGTGCTAATTGAAACACCAACAGTTTTCTGGCACTCACCGTGGGGCAACGAGGCATAAAACTTCAATAAAAACTAATAGTTTATGACACATGAATGATCATTTGGAATCATATTGCATGATTTACACAAGAAGCAATCGATGGTAACAACAATAATGCTGGCGATGATGATAGAAATCAGAGGTGTCCACTTTCATTATCTTGGGGTAATGTCATTGGACCCTTGGCTTTTGAGGTAAATCATGAGTTACCTAAAGGGTCAAGGAAGCACTTTCCCCAATTTCATGGCGATGGGATTCAACACCTGGATGAACATTTTGCTGCGTTCACAACGGCTTGCGTCATCTTGCACGTAGCGCATGAAGACATCACAATGCATCTCTTTGTGGAGACTCTTGCTGGGAATGTTGCCGACTGGTTCAATCATCTGAAGCCAGGCGTTATTACAAGCTGGGAAACTATGAGTGAGAATTTTTTGGCGAGATTCAAGCTCACTGAAGATAGTCATATGTTGTTTGCCCAGCTTGCAAATTCAAAGATGGAACACAACGAACACATGAGGGAATTTGTAGCAAGATTTAATCGTCTTGTTACAAGACTTTGTTCTACACGATCCATCATCGAAGATTCCGATGAGCTGTTTCATAAATGCTCTTCCATCAGAGATAGCCTTCTTCCTGAAGACGGCAAAAGAAACAAAGTTGAAGAGTGCGCAAGAACACGTCATCAAGTTGGAGGATAATATGATCACTTCTGGCTTGATGAAAACAGATTCTATCAGATCTCTAGTTCAGCAACCGTACCAGCCTTTTAAAAAGAGACAATTTTCAGCCACGGTTGCCAACATCTCCATCAAGACCGATGATTGAAGCTACACACAGTGCAATATTTTGTTCTTTCCATGACACTAATGCACATACTGAATCCACATGTCTTGACAATCTGAGAATGATCCAAATCATGGGATACACTGAAGCCGCTCCTAGTTCTAGTTTTGTACCAACACTAAGTTCGAATGTTGTCTTACTATAGATGGACAACTTCGATGACGACTCCGCAACAGGATACTTTGAACCCATTATTAAAGAAAAAGAAGAAGCAAAAATACCGTCGGTACGCTCTTGCAGTGAATTATGAAAATTTTTCAACGCCTGTGTCTACAAGTGTTGAGCACTTCAAGGCACAAAAAGAAAAGGAAGAAAGACGAAAATCAAACGAAAAAGGTAAAGAAGTGCCTTCCACTTCCAATCCTAGATCTTCACAAAAGAATGCTATGCCAGTTGCTCAAGATCCGTCTTCAGCAAATTTTGACATCATAGCTTCCATGATGAAGACCAAGGTACAAATCTATCAATTGGAACATCTTCAAGATCATCCAAAACAACTAGATCAGATTCTCAAGGTTGTAAAGGTGCAGGCTATGCTCAAGTCATCTGTTTCAGCAGGAGAAAAGCCTGAAACGGGTCCCGGTAATTATGTGACTCTATCAGAGATAGAAACTAAAGATCAGAACATTGCTTGTTCTGAAAAGAGACTAATAGAGGACACAAGGTCATGGACAACATAGTTCGATGGAGGTTGTTCAAACACAAGTTCAGAAGTAGGGGAAATGGTCATCTCCCCTAAAGGACAGTTGCACCCATCTGTGCAATTGAAATTCATTGAAGCTAAGAGGGAGGTGCTTTTATTAGGCCTCAAAGATGCCAAAGACATGGGAATCAAACTCCTATGTGTTAAAGGTGATCTAGAGCTGATCCATGAGCCGGTCAAAGGATATTTTCAGGTCAGCAAAGATCACCTATGATATTATAGAAATCGAGTTGGGAACTCGATTGATTGGGTTTGAAGAAATCAACATCCCAAGGATGGACTACAACATAATTGATGCCTCAGGGGTATTAACTTTCCCATTTGCATCATATTCTAACTTTTGTCAGAGTACCTTTGCTTGGATATACGAATACCAAAAAATCTTCATCCCAGAGGGATTGTCTCTTGCAATTCCCATCAAAAGAGAAGTAAAGCCTTTTAGGCAAAAAAAACATCGATGGGAAGCTCTTCGCGCTGCCATGAAGCAGGCAATATTTGAAACATTTCATCCCTTCGGGGGTGGAGTGAATCTTTGTAAATAAATTTCTTTTGCTTTAATGTTGTGTAGTGATGTATTTCCCCGTTACATAAAGTATTGTTGTGTTTTAGGTGAATTCTTAGGTCTTGTTATTAGGTTTTTAAGAGAACTCCAATTGTTAGGTGAATTAGGAAATAAGTCCTAACTCCAATGCCCAACTGATAAGAGTACTGATTTGCAAAAACTAGAGATTCTCGGTTCTCCTATGTCGTAAGTATCCAACATGGTCACTAGACGAAGCCTAATGTTGTACCCATAGTAAATTTTTGCTTCAATAAGGCATTTTGATCAAAATGGTCTAAATCATGTAAAATTGTTGTCAAAAGTTTGTTTTAGGTCAAAAAAATTATAGGCTTTTTGTGGGTTTACATCAAGGAAGATACTTGCAAATTTCTGAAAAATTTGAAAATTAGAGTTTTGTACCCTATTTGGAAAACCCTTGAAAATAGGACCTTTCCAAAATTAGTTGAAAATGATTTTGATAGGATAATTTGACTTCACGATCACACTGGTCAAGTCAAAATCACCAAGAAGTTTGTTTTACTCTGGTGGGTCTACTTCATTTTTTTAGGAGAAAAGCTAGGACCTCCGTAGCCATTAATGGTAGATGGCCAATGCCAGGTATCAAAATCTAAGCCTAAAAAGCTTCAATGAAGAATCCATGCCGAAAGGTGCTCAAAAAGTTGCTCTGTGACAGAGGGGATTTTCAAAAAGGAAAAATGCTGAAAATATTCTAAGTCTAGAGAATGCACGCCTTGCTACAATGGAGAGGTTACGCAGTTAAATGCCTTAGCCATTATTCAATCACCCATACATGCAACATGGTGAAAGCAATTGCTATGGTGAATGCGTTCGCATCGTCAACAGCGGTGATCAACGCTATTGGCAAGACGATGAACGCAAAGCACAAGAGGTGGTCTTTTACAGAAATTGATGACGTTGAAGCCAAAAGAGCCCCTGCTGGCCAGGGGTGCCCATGAGTTTAGAAGGTCTAATGCATCTATCAAGTTTTGTCGAGATAGTCATCTTCGTAATTCTACCAGCTTTACGATGGATCGTCAAGCAAATTCAACAGATTCATCAGACGCCGTCAAACGAAGGCAGAGGCAAAAGGTGCTGAAAACGAAAGTCATAAAAAACGACAGCCTAACAAGGGAAAAAGTTCCCTTATAGCCTAAGGGTGCCTAAGAAGCAAAGCTACCAAATGCCAGTCTTTGGATTGGCAACCTCCAGATGATCTCCCAGGATTTAGCTCAGCTTCGCGATGGATCCAACAGCTAACTCACGAGACATATCAAACGATGGAAGCTGTTGATCATTCCAGCACGTAAAACAAAGGCTAAATCAATAAACATTAAAGCAAAAGAGCCCTTGCTAACCAGGGGCGCCCTTCATCCTGGGCAATCAAATGAAATTTTCAGCAACTGCTTTCTTCAAGGCATCTGCTCAATATCCTTTCAGCTTCACGACCAATCCCGTTGTAAACTCACAGGACTTATCAAGCATTCACAAATGAAGATCAAGTAGAAAGCACCGGATGCAAAGGCAAGATGAAAGACATGAAAAATTGACTAAGTGTTAAGGAAATTGCACCTTCCTAGAAATAGGTGCCCAACATTTTGGGCAATCAGATGCAGTCTTCAAGCTCCATAACCTCCAGGAAGTCCTCCTCCGTCTTGATCAATCTAAGCAATGACATTGTCAGCAAGTTCAACAAATAAATCAAACATCTGACAACGAAGATCAAACTGGGGTTGTTCATGAAAGATTGCAAAGTCAAAATAACGACACAAAAGGTCAAGGCGCCCCTATAGGCCAGGGGCGCCCAAACTTTTAGAACCATTAAAATGACTTTCATGACCTGCAAGGCTAGTCATTATTTTCGGTACTTAATTGTTTATCCATTCCATATCTCAGCACGTTCACCGGAATCATCAGTCATCAAAGATCTTAGATCAAAGCACTGAAGGTCAAAATGGAAGAAATGAAAAGCATCCGAGAAAATGACCAAGTCTGGATAAAAAAATGCACCCTTTTGGGAAAAAGCGCCCAAGAATTTGAGGCATCAGATTCAGCTTTCAAGCTTTGTAGCTCCCGAGCACACTTCTTCAGAGTTGATCCAACTCTGCAATGAACCTGTCAGCAAGACTTCAAGATCGATCGAGCAACCATGATCAGGGGTCAAACAAAGGCACTTCGTCATAGAAAAAGGATAAAAAATGTTCAACTCCTCAACTTAGACGCCTAAAGTCAATGTAGGATCAGTTGACTGAAGTTGAGATATTTTGAAGGCCTCTTCATGTCTAAAACGTCCCAAAATAGGTGGAGATGATTTTGTTAATTTCCAATCACAAAGGTGATTCCCCCAATCATGATTTGGATGCCCTAATTGATGCTTGCAACTCCAAATCAATACATATCAAGCCTAGGCATCCATTATTCATTATTTCTTGCAGGTTGAAGAGCTCAAACACCAATATTTTCTCTCCAGCATCATTTGAAGGATTTGACGGAAGCCATTTACAATGTTCTTCATTTTTTCAAGAATAGGTTGCACAGAGGGACAATATATCAAAGTTTGCATTTCCAGTCATGATTTTCTTGAAGGATGAGAGAGGCAGTTTATAACTTCCAAACTTCTTCCCCTCTTTTTCTTCTATTCTTGTCTTTGATCTTCTTGCATGTCCAAGTAAATGGGGTTTTTTCACAGACCTAGTCTTCTAGGTATGATCAGCATAGCATATTCTGGAAAACCCACGTGCCAGATTCTCTCACCAAGATACTTATAAATATAGTAACATGATGACAATAGACTTACATAGTATTGCATTCCTTTCCTAAAATTAATAAAAGAACACACTCCTTTTGTTGAATCTACCTAAGCATTGGTCCTCCAACAAGGCAATTTAATAACAAATTCAACTCCTAAAGAAGCTTCTTCTCACTTGAAGAACTATTTAGGCCAGATATCTTGGGATTCTAGATAAGAGCATATCAATAGTTGTTTAGTTCCTAGACAAGCATAAGGCCCTTGCATGACAAGGACAAAAAATATTATTGTTACATCCCGATATTATAGCTACTATTGTATAGGGCAATTGATTGTACTGTTTGAATCTTGATGATGAATAAAACATGGTTGATCTTGTTAATAAATGAATGAGTTATGTTTAAATGATGGTTTCATTTGATTGTTACTTCTAAATGATTTTGTCTTGACTAAATATTGCAAACAATTATGGAATAATGTTATTCTAACTTGTGAGATGTTTTTACCTTGTTATGAGCATATGACTGTCGATGTCATGTCATGATGTGCAGGTATGAAGACTGTACCTCCGGGCAGAGGAGAGACATCATTCGGGGAGGAGCTTGGTCGGGTAAACAATAACGATTACCAAATTGAGCATACACACACATACTGTAAATTGAGTAAGCCAAGTCTGTTTGTCGAGATAACGGTAAGTCGTCCATAGGCTTAAGGAGTCTAGTTTACTTCTTTATGCTTAAGAGTGATGATTGTTTGTTTATCAGACTTACAGTATTACGTTCATAACGTGAATGGATATATGTTAATAGGTCAAGTAAGTATGTATATGCATGTCAATACATACGTATGTTCGGCAGATGGATATGCCCATACGTACGTATCAACATGATATACATACATTTACGTGTACACTACGTATTGTGATATACGTAAATATACATACCTACGTTCTCAATTGCCTGTGAATAGTGATATTAATTATATTATTTAATATTGCCTAGGAATTTACATATACAAATACTAACATGTATAAGTGTAAATATTCTTATATGTAAATAAAATATATATATATATATTTAATAATATATAAATATAAATATTTAAATTGTAGTTTTACTTGGAAATATATATATATGTATACTCGTTAATATATTTAAATATTAATATTTAAATATATCAACGCATATATATATTGAAGTATACAAATCTACAATAAAGATATATATAAATATATATATTTACAAATATATATATTAAGTTAAATAAATTTATGAATCTTATATTACCGTGGGTAAAATTGTAATCACCTTACATAGTGAAATCTTTATTAATGAATTTAGAAATATTTGATTTTGATTTAAAATATGAAATCGATACATGGCTTGAAGTCAAAATTAATATTTTGTTTTTGAACTATGGAAATCGAAATTTTAAGAGAGTTAAGTATCTAAAATATAAAATTCTTCATTGAGTAAAGTCGAAACATTTGTAAATGAGGAAAAAACGTTTTATTTAGTAAAACTCATGAAAACTGCCTGAAGGAAATCGCGCACATCATGAAAATCGCGTGAAAAGCCACGCGCAGGAAGAAAAACGCGCCAGAAACGCGGGGCAAAGAACTGGTCTTTGAATGGCGCAAATACTGATCTCAAGACCACGAAATGGCAACGTGGGAATGTCTGGGACTTGACCTTTTCGTTTGAAAACAAATTTCCTTGTTTATTGCAACGATATAACCTAAAAACTGAAAACGCCTGGAGCTGTCAATCCGCCATGTGAGAGTTGAAAAATTCTAAATTTGTTGGCTTAATAGGAAGTCGATTCATCTCTTTTATAATGACTTAGGGTTTATGAATTCGCCAAGTGTCTTTTTGACAAATTCTGGGCACTTGTTGTCAATCTGCATGCCTTCTAAAAGGGAAAATAGTTGCAATTCGGGCCTATATAATGACGCCCTTCCATTCATTGTGAACACACCTTTGGAGCAATCTGAGTTTACTATTTTTATTCCATATCCATTACATTGTACTGCCTGAGTTTCCTGTATTGTTGAGTTTGATAAATTCAGTGAATTATTTTCAGCATTTGCCAGTCACAGTGAATTAAGTCATTTTGAGTTTAAAGTGAGGTATTTGTATGGCTGAGTAGGAATTAAGTGTTGGAAACACGTCTGTGAGAAGAGATATAGAAGCTCACTATAGAGTGAAATACTTTCATTTAAAGAAGCCATATTTAGCTGAAACTCCGGAAGCTTATTTGAAGAAGAATTTAAAAGAGCAAGTCTGGGAGGAGAAGCTTTAAAATCAGGCATGAATCTTCCTATTATATAACCTTTGTTAAAGTGTTGTTTATTTTGCGTCTTGTGATCGTTGCTTTCAATTAACTTTAATAGGAAAGAACCAATTCGATGAATAAAGCAATGCATTAAAGGAGAAAATGTGTAAAGGATTCAATGATTATGGGAAATTGTAAAAAAAGGGATTATTTGGGTTAAGAGTTTAAAGGATTAGATTATTTATCTTGCATTAAAAAGAAATAATAGAAAAAGGTAAAAGGGAAGGATTTACTTGCATTTTAAATGGTTATTGCATGTTGTGTATGATCTCTATATATGGAGAATACGTAGATGTACTTATTATCTACTAGGATCGAGATGATGGCAGAATCAAGTGAAGTCTTTTAGCTTAAGTTATTAGGATAACTGAGACAAGTTAAGTACTCCTAGGATAAAGAATTCCTAGTTAGGAGAATTGATACAAGACACTTGAATACTGTTTTCATTTCTAGTAGGTTCGTGTGATTGTAGGATGTCTGGGATGACGGATTCACCCATTGAAGGACAAACCTATGCGTAGAGTAAGGAAGCCTTAAGTCAAATCGGCCCTGAGTAGTGTTTATGATAGATGACCTTCATTCGAAGTACTGAATGAGAATACTTTGGCCAAAGTAGTGAAAGGTACGACATCCACCTAGATGTGAGATAGTTGAGACTACACTGTCAGTTCATTGTGATCCGAGTACTAGATCGAGATTGTGAAATAGCAAGGTTCTAGTTGAGTAGGACACAGCACTATGCTCAGTTGGTAATCGTTAAAGGATACCCTACCAATCTCTTCTTCGAAGGGAGGGCCGTTCATTGCAAAATGATCGTGCGGGGGACCGCATTATAAGTCTGTGGTTGGCGGAAAAGTGCCTGAGTGATGTTTCTCCTCCACAGCAAGCAGCCGTTGTACCAAGATTTGAAAGGACGGACTCCTGGACCTTCTTACTTCTATTTGTGCAAAAGCTTACGAGCTATGTATGTAACTGTATTACTTTAAACTCTGATTTATATTTGCAATGAAAATGAAATTCATGAGGAAACATATTGTAACTTGTACATGTTTATCAATAAAGAAAGGAAGAAATTTATTGTAATATTTTTGTTATATGTTACTTTTACATGTTTTAAGTGAAAATTGGAAAGTTTTTAATTTACGCAGAATTGGGTCGTAACAATTATCTTCTTAGAGATATGCTCGTTAACGACCTAGGATTTCCCATTGATCCCCATTGTAATAGGTTCTTAATTAGATGTGTCATTATGATAGGTGGCTTGCCCACATGCACCTCTACAAAAAATAATTCTTTCATTTTTCTCCACTGTTATATCTCTTTACAGAATATTCTTAATTACTTTGATGCCTCTTTACTATAACAAATATGGAGTGAGTGTTAGAACAAAGATTGATTGCACACTCACTCCATTTGGTCTACTTGAAATTTACAATCTATAGGACTACTTCCAGCCATCTTTGGATGTCTTTGAGGCTTTATAGTCAAAGACCGAACCTAGTTTCTATTAGAACAAGACTTTCCCATAAGAATAGGCATAGCTAATAGACATCTTTATGCACAATCACTTTTTGAAATTCATGGCTCTAAAGGATTCTAGATGAAAATATATTAGCCCATGCACACACATAGCATATATGTGTGTTACAAAATTATCACAAAAATTTCAGAATGTCTTTTCTTTCTTTACACTTAGAAAGAAATGACAATCACAATATCCAAAGTAGTCACATTAGAAATTGTTTGCAGTGCATTATACAACTTATAGAAGCAGATATCTTTAAAATACCGAGATATATTCCAATATATCTTATTTTGGCAGGGTTCCCGACATTTTCTAGCAAATATTGGAAGTTCTCAAACAATCTTTGACCATGAGTTCAACCAAAATTCTCATCAACATATCATGATACTTTAGGCAATATATCACCAGTCATATCACAATAAATTAGTTTTTCCTCTATATAAGCATCAAACCTATGATGTTTTATCATTCTTCTCTAGAATTTTAATAAATAGGTTATACACCTTGAATGGTGTAAATAGTTGCTAATATTTCCATCTGCCATTATTGAATAGCAGTTAGATTTGTTGCCAAGAGACAACCATACTTATTGTTGTCACTATTTAAAATATGAAAATAATTGTCTATAGTTGTGAATATACTTGGTATAATCAGAATTGAAAACCTTGTGAATAGAGGACACAACTGTTGTTATTTGATTAGTGATTATCACTATTACATTTGTGTAATGTCCCCTTTCTGATGGAAGCACTTCGACCTGAATCTTGTACTCAAAGTGTTTCTCAAAGAGACATTAGAAGCATCAAAGATCAATAAGTTCAGTGATTATATCTAATAAGATCAAAGATAATAATAATATTTCATTCTTGTCAAAGAATTATTCATTTCCCCCCTATCACTCAATATGAATGATTCTTCTATAATATATTTCATAAGTACATTGGATATTAGACATTTTTCAAGATTCCATAGATGGAAATTCTATTATACCCTTTTAACAAAATAGTAAATAAATGGAGTCATTATTTCTAAGGATCAATAATTGCTGCAAGCATCATTATTTGCACAATCGTGTGTGTGTGTGTATATATATATATATATATATTCTGTCTAAAAAATGTATATCATCATTTCTAATTCACTTCAAAGTACATATACATCTTTATTTCTATATGAAAACATATATATTTATATATTCTATTTAAAGATTCTTATGTAAATAGTGCATGTGTACTCTCCCCTATATATATATAACTCATGGTATATCATTTATTATCAAATCTATCTATATGAATATGTATATAAGTACATAAATGTATCCTATTTAAATGTGCATATATCATTACTTCTAACAAATATCTATATATCATTATTGTAACTAATATATATATACATATATATTTATAAATGAATATATACATATACATATGTAAGTATCTATACTTACTGCTTACTGCCTTATCAGATTTCTGACAGTGCAGTTCATAGATACCTCATTGATGTTTCCCTCCTCCTATATTTACTTTACTTTCCTCCAATTCTTATCCTTCATTTTCTGATGCTTCCCTCTATCCCCTCTTCTTTACTAAGTTCTCCTTTAATATCTCCCTTCATCCTCATTTAATCGTATCTCTTATGGAAGGTCAAACCCTTATGATAACCCGGATCCTCTCCTCAAACAGCTTCTATGATAGTTGAATAATCAATCATAAAGGAGTCGATCTTTTATATGGGCTGGCCGTGTTTATTTATCAGATATTTATAGGAGATCGTTCCCCATGGAGAATAGTGAACACCGTACTTTCCCAGCAATTCTGTTCTCTCATTCGATACCCCCAACTTCTTCATAGTTTGCACTTAAATAAGATTCATTGGTGGCGATTAAAGGGAGGGTTGTGTCCCTTCGATGCTTATAATGCAGTTGATAAAGTATTTTATTTAAGTGTGTTTAATATATTTTATTATTGTTATATTATACATAGTTTTATATTATAAATGTTTACATTGTTTATTCCTTATATTTAATGGGTGTTTTATTTATGATTTTTATTATTATATTTTGTATTTTGTATTGTTCTAGATAATTCTCAGATTTACAATTAATTAATATATTAGTTTTCTTTAACATGCCCAATTTGTTAAAACTAGAATAGAAGTCCAAGATGAGTAACGGTCGTCTGCGTGAGTCTGCGGAGGCTAGGGCTTCGTTTGAGCCGTCTCTTGGGAAGCCGTCTCAGGGAAAAACCTACGATTTTCGGCAGTATGAAGGACGTTGGGAAGAGTCGTCGTCACAGGCGAACGAACCTGTATTTGCTGGAAAATCCATCCGCTCTTTTGGAGACGTTTGCAGGATTCAGGATGGAGCTTCGGCAGAGCAAAAGGATCTAAAGAAAGCGGACGAAGCAGCTTCTGGGGAAAGGGGCGTAGAAGTTTCCAAAGATCCGTATGTGATTGGTAAGGCAGGGGGAAATGCAGGGCCCGCCCAGAGGCCTCAATCAAACTGGGAAGTTCAATGCGCCAAGAAAGGTTTTGGCTCGAAGGTTGGGGGAAGCCGTTTAAAGGAAATCCAAAACCAGGCTACGGGGAAGTCATCTGAAGGAGTGAAGGCTAATAAACCCTTGATTTCCTTGCAGGAAGAGCTTGAAGCTGAGGTTTTGCATAATGTGGAAGTTTTTTCTCATCTGGGACTGATAGGACGATTTAGGGGCTTTTGGCCTCATTTGTGTGATCTACATAAGTGGATTTCTGAGCAATGGGAACCTATTGTAGACGGAGGCATCCAAATCTACCCAGCAGCCAGAGGTTTTTTTATGGTGGTTTTTGAATCAATGGTTGATAGAAACAAAATTCTATGTGACTACTTTTGGAGCTGGGAGGAGAAGTTTGCTTTGTCATTGAAGCCTTGGCATCCAACTTTCAACCCTGCAACAGAGACCTTTGATAAAACTCCTCTGTGGGTAAGACTTCCAAATTTACCCCTTCATTTTTGGTTTGACTCCTGCTTAGAAGCTATTGGGAACTCTTTAGGGGATTTTCTGATGGTTGATGAAGACTCTTCGAATTTGTTGCATTCCACCTATGCCCGGATTCTGGTGGAGTTGGATGTCTCAAAGGCGCTACCAGATGAGATTTCAATCAAAACTTCCAAAGGTTGTTGGGTACAGCCCTTGGATTATGAAGGGGTACCTTTTCGTTGCAGGAGATGTTTTCAGACCGGTCATATTGCAGCACAATGTGTTAAACCCAGGTGGTCTAAACCTGCAACATGGTGGCATGATGTCTCACACAGACATTACGCAGTAGAGAAACAAAAGGAGTGCAACGGAAAGCTAAATAAGAACAGTCCCCAGGCAGGGAAAAGCACTGAACTTCCTCAAGCTAATAGGGATGCAGAACAGATGGGGGAATCGGGTCAGGACAAGTCACCCATCTCAAAGGGTACCGAGGAAGAAAGAGATATGGAAGTAGAAATAGCGTTAAAACTGCATGGGGCTAAAACTCCGGAAGGAAGGGAGAAAACAGGCCCGTTAAAGTTACAGGAAAAAAGGGTGCGTTCTGGAGTGATCAGAGGTCAAAATGGGCAAGAATCGGTGGAAGATTCTCATGCACATAAGGGTACATCTGAAGCATGGCGAAAGGAGGAGGCTGCTTTGGAAGATGGTGAGCTAGATTTGAATGGGAATTATTTGGAATGGCAGAAGGAGGCGGAAAAGGTGGAGGATGGTTGGCAAATTGTCCTGGGGAGGAAAGACAAGAGCCTCAAAAAGAGAAGTTTCGCTATGGTCCTTCGGTCTCAGACCAAAACAAGGCCAAGCAGAAAGTCAAATTTGTAATTTTGTTTCTAGGCCTCTCTTGAGTGCCCTAAGGGTGTTAAGGTTCCTCTGTGGTGTCTGTAGGTCTTCTTTGGTAAGGGTGGAGTCCACCGTTAATCACTTTTATGGCTTGAACTTGGTGGATCTTTTGTATTCCTTTTTTATAATCAATAAAAATTCATTTTTACCGATCAAAAAAAAATATATTAGTTTTCTTTATAATATTATAATACTAATATTATAATAATAATGTCAGGTTGTTAATAATTATATTTTTATATTTTTATATATTTTAATATTTATAACATTCATAATTATAATATTGTTTTGGACAATTACAATTGTGTAATATCAGATAGTTAACTATTTTAATTATGTTTCTTAATATTTAAATGTCCGATTTCGGGGACATGACAATTTGATAGCACTGAACATTGTTGTCATTATTTATGATTGATTTGTGAACATAGTAGTTACTAGAAAAAAATGTCAAATGACTGCTATTCTTTGACTTATCATTATTATTGCAACATAGATGTTAGTGTTGTAATTGACTTGTCATTTCTACTTATCAATATATATCTTTGCCATTATTTCATTTATAAACATAGTTGTATTATTGAGGTAATTGTTTGAGAAATTTTGTTGTTACATATCATTTGTTAATAATGTTGTACCATTTAAAATCACAATTAGTCACAAAACTTTCCTACACCTGCTTGGACTTGCCAAGACTTGGCAAGTCTTGAGGTAGTTGGCACTAAATGGGTCTTGGGAACTCATGATTCAAGTACTTGACAATGTTAAACCTAGTAAATTCCAAGGGGAAGACTCGAGTGTGATAGGTAAAATGGAAAACAAAAGGAAGAAAAAAACAACAAATAGACTTAAAATGACCTATCACACACTAAAGCACATTCATTTCATTTTCAAACACAAGAAGGAAAAAAATAGTTTTGAAGCAAAAATAACATGTCATTAAAGAAAACAATAGCACATAGGTTGGGCAAGAAATGGTGATTTAAGACTATTTGGGCCTATCTATAGTAGCCCTTGGTGCATCTCAAGCATCCTAAAAAGGATTTTGAAAGGCACACCATTGATTTGGAGTAGTCTACCATTGATTTGAAGTAAGTTTGAAGAGGTAATTTTGTATTTTGAATTTTGTATTTTTTTTTTTTAATTTGTATTATGTTCTACATTTTTTTACCTTACATTAATGGAACAAAGAAAATACCCTAGCTATCAAACCTTAATTATTGTTTGTAAATTTTATAAAAAATTATAGCTACAAACCATAACTATTTTTAGTTTTTATTTATTTATTTTATTTTAATTTAATTAGAAACTGTAAATGTTAATTTATTTTCTATTTATATGTCTTGTTGTAGCATACATTACCTTCATAAATTGTTCCAATCACAACGTCGAACTCAATTAGAAAAGATCCTTGTTGGAAACATGCCATCCATGGACAAGGAAAGGGGAAACAATTTGTCTCCATTTCAAAACAAAAATTCTTAGGGGAGGAATTAACTCATTTAAGAATCACCTTGCACAAATACCATGTTGAGATGTTAAACCATGCCCAACGATGCCTCTTGAAGCTATATGCAAAATACAAAGCCAATTAGAGACCTGTTGATGTGATTTTTGTGACCGCACCAATCAGCAGAATAAAGTATCCAACGGTTACTCCATTCTCTCTTGATCAAAGTATTTCGTATGCTAAAGATTGTGAGAGAGATTGTACGTTCAACTACAAGGTTCCTTCAATGCAGTGGAGTACACTTAGTTGGTTCGTTGTGATATGCTGTTTTCACGAGGGGACTTACACAATTGTTCACAAGTTAGTAGTTGACAGCAGATTAATGATGAAAGGGGTTTTCGTGTGTGATGCAAATGATTTGGCAAAGAGGTACGTGTTTCCTATACTAACAAGAAATGTGCGGAATTTAAATAAGTGCAGGGTTTGGAAGGTCTAAGCTCTATCTTAAAGCGGGACATGGGATCAACTTCAATAGGCTTCAACCAGACTTTGCTTCGCCTCGCGTTGGACAACCTCTACAAAGTCGGTGCAATCTTCAAGGGGATAGCAAGGAATGTTCAAATCACAATTCAACATAAGGACACCATCACGACGATGCATGCCAAAATGTGAATCATAACCGAAGTTAAGCTTAAAAAGTGTTCCAGTCGACCACATAAGGCAAACTTACCATCAACAAGCTGCTAGTGGTATGGATCAAACGAAACTGCCTTGATCAAACACCACAACCCACGACTAACATCTACTTGCATGAAATGAAATTTATTCTACTTTACGCTACTTTAAAAAAGCTAAGTGATTCAGAAGGACGAAAAAATCCTTGCTAGCTACTCGCAACAAAAGATGCAATCATTATCAATGAAAAGTCTTTTTATTGAGAGAGTGTTCACAACAACCTTTTACAAAGCATTCAATAAGAAAGCTTTCCTTCCTCTTCAATCTATGCTAACAAACTAATGCTAAGCTATCACAACTATACAATCAGTCTATCTGCTCTATTCTCTGATCTTAATCTCTAATGATGTACAAATGAGGGGGGATGCCCCTTTTATAGCTGGCCCAGTCCAATGGACGGCTCATTACAATCAAATGGAGGGCTCAGATCAAGCCACATAAGCCCTAACCCTAGAAACTGCCAGAATGAGGAGTGGTACAATAAATGAATCAAAAGATTCCCACTCACTCTCAAAATAGTAAAGGCAATCAATGCCCACTATCAATCATCTAGAAGGTCATCATCTAGAAAGGTGTTTCCGTTCTCCTTCTCCTTGGCTGCAAAATCAATGAACCTGGTCAGCACAACTTCCACCTCCTGAACTAAGATAGGCGGGATATGATCAAATTGAAACTCCAACACTGTAACTGCCTGCCCATGTCGAGTGCAAGACTTTCTCCAAGCAACTAAAGCATCCTGAGTGTTCTAGATAATGCTGGAGAAAGTTGAGGTGTTCTCAAAGTCATCTTGAACAAAAGCCTTCACCTCTGAAAAGAAAGGTGGCAGTCTACCCCTCAAACCATCAGCAGTCACCTCCTCAGAAGTCAACCTCCTAGCAAATATAGCCTCCAATGTGTTTAGGACTCCATCAAGAATGTTCACCATGTCCTTTCTGACCCTGTCTGAATTTGCCTGTGCTGCATCAAAGAATCCTCAGCCTGTGACAACTGAAGAGTACCAGCCGGTGAAATCATATCTATCACCCTCCTATATCACGCCTCCTTCAACCAAAGTCTGTAAGGGAGTATGCATCAAAGCTTCTAAGCGAAGGACAACCTTGGTCTGATAGATATGAGCATCGCCCCAAGCTTGATCAATTGCATCCATTCGTGCAATAATGCTAGAAGCCTGCTAATAAGCATGAGCAAGATCCTCCATAAACTTTTCAGTCTCAGCACGAACGCTAGCAACCCACTTATCCGCCTCCTGTGCCATCTTCCTCAAGTCCTCCAAGCCGCTAATATACTCTCTGGGAAACTTGGCTGGGAACTCAATTGTAGGATTCTCTTGTCCACAAGGATGAGAAAAATGTTGTACGTAACCAATCAAAGTCTTGTGCTCCCTCTTCAATTTCTTATATTTGCTTTTAGTTCGGAGCAACCTGTCCTTGAGTGCCTGGTAGGAGTTATCACACTCAACTCTTGGCACAGCCATGTGAAGGGTACGAGAGCCATCCTCATCTGTTGAAATCTTTGAAAACTTCCTAGCTCTCTTCTTTGTCGGAGGCGCACTGATCCTACTTAGGAATTCCTCCATCTCAACTGCTGGATCAATCTCTTCAACGGGGCTCCTCCTCATCCTGTCTCTAAGCCACTCTGGTACTACCTGCTGTAAATTTGAAATAATAAATGGTTGCTCATTCCTTGCTTCCTCTTCATGAACCTCTTCTCTAACTTCATCTTGACGAGGCTCACCGACTTCTACAGTCTGAGTATCTCCTGAACTTTGGGCCTTCTGCCTTGTAACCGTGTCATCCTCTAATGCCGCCTCAATCTCATGCTGGAAGCATGTATCTGTGGCCGTTTCTTCATCTTCTTCCTGCTGGTTATCTCTGATAGGCGCGTTGACACTCTGGTCAACAGACTCCCTTCGAGGTGGCTGATTTGCCTCCTGTAATTCATGTTCCTTATTCAATATATTCCTCTGATCAGCAAACAATGAAACTTCTTGTATACTTGGAGAACGTGTCTCCAATGGTGTAGGTGATGCTACCTCAACTCTTGGAGGATTTGGCTGGACTGGCTCTTTCCTTCGTGACTCTGGAGCTCGTGCAACCTATTTCTTCTTTGTAACAGTTGGCGACCTGTGATCTCCCATCAAGTTATAAGTAAGAGGAATTGACCTGCTCTTAAGCCTGTTCACATGCCTCTCAACCCATCCTCTGGTGAATGTTAGGACTGGAATGCAAAGTGTATCCAAATCCCCAATCTCCGGCTCCGACCAATCTGGAAGTGGGAGTGGTGTATCCCTCACTATCTCATAATATGGATGAAGAACATTCATATCTTCGTCTACCTGGTCTGACACTGGAACAATCTCGCACTCCCTAATCATGCTCAAAGGTAATCTTGAAAACATCCTTCTTCTTACCTCAGCCTCATCCAACGCACTAGCCCAGAAATCTTCAATATTTTCCTTATGTCTGAACTCCTCTGACAATATCCGTCTAATATTCCTGTGGAGATCATAATACTGTCTGCTGGTGTGGTAAGAAAGGGTGGAAAAACTAAAGTTCATTTTCAGCTTCCTTGGCTGCCTATAGTGAAGGAGACACTTCATCTGAGTTTCCCATGATGATCGGGAAGTCAAGTCCTCCCTTCTTTTTCTTTTGAATCTTATCATAGGCGATGAGTTGCCTAGATATTTCTAACATCAAGATTCTGTTCGTAGAGTATCTGGGCAACCTATATGGATATGAAGAGAACCCTTGAAACCTAATGTAAGTAAATTTCAGAAATTGGATAAACCAACACCCGTACCTTTCTATCAACTCCTGAGCCTCCTTGGATATCCTATGATGAGTTCTTTGCTGAAGTGACCTCGTTGTGTGCATGGTGAAGGCATCATTGACTCTCTTGTAGTGAGATGTGCTCGTCAAGTGCAGTTGTGGACAAGCCTCATGAATCTTGAACTGCTGAGAGCCACACCCAATCGGCTCCTTGTATGATATTCCTCTATACTTCATCATATGAGCCAACATGTAGATAATGTATGAGCCCGTATAGAATTTTTTTGTTCTCCTCAAACTCCGGAGTTGTTCATGCAAATTATCACTGATCATCACTGCCCAATCATTATGCTCCTTGCCTTCCAGCACAAGGTTGATGTAGTAAAACATCCAAGGTTCAAAAATGAATGCCTGGGGACATCCTCCAACTCTGTTGAGCATCATAATCAAATCACAATATTCCTGCTTCAAATCATCTGAGATTATCTGCTTCGGCAACTTCGTGCGAGTGGGCTTGGGCTTGTTCATCCAACGAGAGTTTATCATATCAACACATCTGTCAAATGTGGAAGCATACATACGCTCAACACATTCTCTTGTTTTGTAAATCATCTTCTCGTAAGCAGGAATTCCAAATGCTTCACCAATGGCTGCTGGTGTGAGGTTGGCAAACAACTTGCCATCAGGTGCAATAATAGTCCTTTGTTCTGGGTTGTAGCAATTAGCACATTCCATGATTATCTCCGGGCACTGAATTGCTGGCGGAAAACTAGCAGCTGCATAAAGTCCACTTCTGACAATATTGTGCGAAGTGATTGATGGACGATGGCCTCTAATTCCCATCATTCGGCTTTTGAAAGCTTCCATATTGAAAGAGTCCAAGTTCGTATCAGCCAACTTCCCCAACTTTGAAGAAAACTTTGACTCTGACAGGAAAGACTTGCTCAACTTTTTGATCAAAGCTTGTCTGGACGCATTTGCCTTGCTGGATTCAACATTATTTTCCTTGCCAGTTGCTCTTACTTCAGCCATTCTCAACACCTCCTGCAACAACTTCGAATTCTCAACACTTAGAAGATTTACTTGCAGCAATACACTCTCAGCACTTAGAAGAAATTTGACCCAAGCTAGCTTCAACAACTTCTCAGTTTCAAATTTATCCCTCCTCAAAGCTCAACTTCGAATTTCTTCACCCTCAATTTTCCTCACACTGCAATCTTCACTTCAGAGCTCAAGTCGAACTTACTAGCTGATGGAGAAAAATGAACAAAACTCACAGTACATATAGCCAAATTGAATTCTAGAAGGAAGCTAACTTTAGCCAGTTCATTCAAATTTCGATTTTCCCTCCTCTAGTAGTTGCAACACTTGGCATCTGGCGTCTAGAATATTTGACCTTCTAGAACTTCAAAAACTCATATTCATGGCATGGGCGTATTTACTTCACTAGTAGTTTTAAATCATCTTTTGAAAATATTAATTCAAATGGCTCCCTTAAGAAATTCGTTTCACCAACTGAGGCATTGACACTTTGATATTCAATCCAACTCTAGCTTGGGAAAGATTATTTAAATTTGATCAAGATCATCTAGGCACTCAACTTCAATTTCATCAGTCAAGGCATTTTATTTCTGACAACACTTTTTCCTTCTTGCCTTACTAAAATTTTAATTCTCCTTAGGAAATTTCATTATTCAAGCGCCCATCAAAAATCTTCATCCTAAAATCCTTGGCAAGGTGTGGAAAATTTCAAAATCAATCCCTTGTCGAAGATATCCAGTACCCAGAAGAAAATTCCCCTCAGAAAATGCCAAATTCATGTGTATCACTATGAAGGGGTACATTTAATTTTTGAATTTTATACCTTAGAAAATATTTTCATCAAAGTTTATCCTCATTCCTCATCTTTGGGCGTGTTTTTTTTTCTCTTGCTTTTCCTTGGAAATTTTTTATTCAACTTCATGAAGCTGGCACATTTTGACTCCTCTGCCAGTTCATATACGCCTTAGAGAATTTTATCATTCCTTCCCAAGGTTGGGCATATTTCTCTAGGGGAGGAGAGATTTCAACACTTAGAAAAAATTTCATGCTAGCCCATCAACTTGGGCGCATTTAGCTAGTGGTGGAGGAATTTCAACATACACAACATATTTTTTTTTTAAAAAACCACCACCTTCAACAAGTTTGGGCGCATATGAGTGGTCTAGGAGGAATTCAACCACACTTAACACATTTCCTAGAGCCACCTCCAATGTGGGCGCATTTGGGAGGTCAAGCAGGAATTAACAACGCCTTAGCTACTTTTCCTTCATGCCTCTTGGAGATGGGTGCATTTGGAGGGTCAAGGAGGAACTCAACACTTAGAAACTTTTTCTCATCCATCCCCAATCACGGGCGCATCTAGGGGGTACTGCAGGAACTCAACACTTAGAAACTTTTTCAACGTCCTCCATAGTCTAGCAAGTTGGGCATATTTGAGGTATCAAGGAGGAACTTCCAATGCCTAACACATTTCTTAGCTCCATCTCCAACATGGGCGCATTCAAGGGGTCAAGGAGGAATTTAAACTTGCCTTAGCCATTTTTCTCACCACTACTCTCTTTGGGCGCATTTGAGGTGTGGAGCAGGAATTTCACAAGACTTGAAAATTTTTCATCACCTTCATCAAGTTGAGGGAGCATTTAGGGGGCTGAGCAGGAACTTGTCATGACTTAGAATTTTCTTTTAGCTTGCTCGCCCTTGTTTACTATATTTAGTAAGCCTCTGGTTTTCATACTTCTATAGCTTGGATTGATCTGCAATTTTAACCACAGGATCCTCATGACCTAGTTAATCTGTTCACATTGCCATCTTGTGTTGACGTACTATTTATAGCTTGTTTCTGGAGGTGATTTACTATTTATAGTAACTGCTTGGTTTCAGGACTTCTGCAACTCTATTTAACTTGAAATCTAACTGACGCGATCCTCATGGGTTGACTGGCCTATTCACACTAGTGTCTCGCGTTGACTTTCTATTTATAGCCTATTTCTGGAGTGCCTTACTATAAATAGTAAGTGCTCGGATTGCCTTCAAATTTTACCAATGGAATCCTTGGAAGATACTGATTGCAATGGGATACATCAATTTTCGGAGATTTTGGCGTTTGACCCCTCATTTTAGGTCCCGAAGCTGGAAACCCTAATTTGACTTGCATGTCAATCAAATGATCTCCGTTTGACCCCGTTTTTGTTGCATGTCGCCCTATTCGTGATGCTGAAGTGTTGGGTAGCTGCCGGAGTGGTCCTGCTAAAAATAGTAAGTGGCTGAAAAAGTGGCCAACCGGCTACCAAATGCGTTTGCATGTCACACATTCCGAGAGATCTCACAAAACCCAGAAAAACCCAACAAACTAGACTGCATGCGGGCACTAGCTAAAAATAGTAAGCTCTTGAAAAATGATCAATTCTGCTTGCATGTTACCTTGCTGCGTAGCTCTTGAAAAACCCATGATGAATATGCTAACATGCACTGAAAAGTCCTGCATGTAAACCCTAAAAATAGCCTCTGAAGATAGCTCTGCAAAAAGGTCCTGATCCTGGTTTGCATGTTACATCACTGCGAAGCTCCCAAAAAACCCACAAAGAATATCCAGACATGCGTTGAAGACTGCAACATGCAAACCCTAAAAATAGCCTCTGAAGTGAAGACTGTTGAAAGTTATCATCTCATCTTGCATGTTATACCATTGCGTAGGTCTCGGAAAACCCATAAATATTCTCTAGACATGCACTGAAAAACTTCACATGCAAACCCTAAAATCTACTTCTGAAGGTGATACGTGCTAAAAATAGAAAGTTGTCAGATTTGGCTCAAGATTTGCAGAAAAGCATTTTGACGTGCCCTGGATGCTATGTGGTGGATAAAATTTCAAAAGTGCTGAGAAAATGCCCTAAATTAGGTACTTAATAAAAATAGTAAGTTATCAGAATTCAATGAAATTTTGCTGGGGACCTGCTGGAAGCTTACTGAATGTAGTGTCGAGCTCAGATTTCAATTCACTCACTCAATTTGACTTCAAACTAACCAGAAGATCCAAAACCCTAATTCTCAGACTTAGCCAAAATCTCAATTCAAGCTCAAAGACGGGCACATCCCCGGAAAGGCAGATAGCAGAAAGAGACAAAACCAAAGCCAAAAGACGAGGAACGGAGCAAAAAATTAGGGGGTCCCCATTTTGAATGGGATGATGTGTGAAAAGGTCACAACAAGACCTTTGAGAAAAAAAATTAAAACGGGGCAAAGAGAAGAGATGGCATCCATTGGTAAAGACTCTTCTTCCATCCCTCCATTTCCTAGATCTTTGAGTAGTGACAATGGCAATAGTAATGTTAGTATTGGGCCTAGAGTTCATGGATTTTCATCTAATTTATATTCATATATTGTTCCATGCACTAATCTAAGTGGCCAACTATTATGAGAATGAGTTGGAACAAAAATAAGCATGATGCAACAAGAAGTGCATTTGGAGAGTTCTAATTCTATTGTACCATTCTATTTCACATAGCTAGATAATTTTTTGTTTTTGTTTTAAAATATAAATTTTGATTTATTTTTCTCTTGAATTTTTGCATTTAGGGGTATGTAGAGTTTAAATTTAAACTCTCAATTTTAGAATAGTAAGTTTATTTTATTTGTTTTAGTTTTACTTATTAGCAAAACATGATATATATCATTACTATTTGCGAGATGGGGTTCAAAGCCCCTAATGATGAGGAGATAAAGTGCTCCATTTTGACTCACATGGTGGTTGATGTGAAAGCTAGAATTGATGAGCAATGTGACATATGAAAGAAGCATTGCACCATTATGACTGATGCTGGGATAGATTGGACAAATAGAACATTGCTGAATTTTCTTGTTTCTACCACAAGTGATCAATTGATGCTTTAGGAAACACAAAAAATTTATACTCATGTGATCACATGATAGGCATCAATTGATCAATTAGATAGTGCAATGTTCTTGAAATCAATTGATGCTTTAGGAAACACAAAAATTTTGTAGGTAGATTTCTCATGGATAGGCATCCATCCTTATTTTGGACTCCTTGTGCTACTCATTAACTTGACCTCATTTTGAAGGATCTTGGAAATATTTTATGGATTAAAGCGTGTGCGAATCATATTAAAAATATTTGTAAATACATATACAATCATACTTGGGTCCTAATGAGGAAATTCATAATCAAGGATTTGGGTCATCTCAGAATAATCTACTTTGCAACAAATTTTATCACGTTGCAATCTTTGTTTCAATCAAAGGCTACTTTGAGGTACATGTTTTTTAGTGAGGAGTGGTCTACGTCTCTACATCATCATATGCTAAGACCAATATAGGGGTTTATGTGGTTGATTGAAATTTTGATGGGCACAATTTCTAGTTTCTAGCCAAGAAGATCATAGAGGTAAATTTCCATTATATTTTTGTTTAATTTTTTTATTCTTTTAACACTTATGTTAATGTTTCATAATAATTTTAGTTCGCAAAGCCTTCAATTGTTCTCCTACAAGTTGCTAATGGGGAGAAGCCCACAATGGGCTACATATATGAGGGCATGGATAGGGCGAAGGAAGCCATCAAATCCATTTATCCTAGGGTTGAGGATAAGATTGATTGACAATGTCACATTTAGTTTCAAAAGCCCTTACATGTAGCCACCTATTTCCTCAATCCAACATTCCATTTCTATCCAAATTTCAAGGCCAATAAGGAGGTTTTGAGAGGGCTATACACAATCATAGACCAAATGGCACTTGGTCAGTAGGTTGGAGTGTAGATAATAACTGAGATTGAGATCTTTAAACTTGTACAAGGAGACCTCTTTGCATGAGAGATATGCAAGACAACTCAAACATTGCATCCAGGTAAAAATCTAGTAAGGGCATAATTTAAGTTAAAAAATTAAAACTTTTCCTTTTTTTAATTAGAACTCAAAGTTAGACAATGAGATTGACTTCTTCTTCTTTTCATTTCAAATACATGATGGGAAAGATTTGGTGCTAAGGTGCTAAATCTTTAGAGGATTGTGATTTGTGTCTTGAGCCAACCATGCAACACTTCACTATGTGCATACGATTGGAGTATGTTTGAGCACATACACTCTAAAAAATGTAATATCTTGTTAATCCAAAGGTTGAATTAATTTGTTCATGTTCATTGCAACTTTTTCCTTTATCACAAACAAATCCTAGGCACTAACTTATCTCCCATCACTCTAAAGGAGGTTGATCCACAATCAAATTGAATCACCAAGGTTGAGGATCTCATCTTTAGCAATCAAGACTATGCATGGGTTGATTAGGTGGATCGAGAGGCAGAGGTGATAGCCAACGTAGAGGAAGATAGAGCACAAGTAGATACCTTACATGTTGGTGTCATAGAGACAAACAAATAATGTGGTTGCCTTATCATCAAGGACCTATCTTAGATGGCAATGCAAGATGTGATGTTGGGACAAGTGATGTAGGCTCCTTTGAGCCAAAGACATAGTTTTAGTTTTGATGTTTGTTTTGATTTCATAATCCAAAAGTTTGGTATACATTTTGACAGTATTTATAATTTATATATAACAATGTTGTTTCCTTCAGCTAAAATCCACTTTTATACTCATGTGATCAATGTATGCTTATGTATGTGATCAAAGTAGCTTCTATTTGATTATTTTGGCATGTATATAAATTTAATTTGCTAAAGGGTGCTTGAAACAAGCTTTAAATCCTTAAAAATATCTATATTTCATGGTTTTTTCAATTTGTCGAGTCTTGGTCTATTTTAAGTGCTGATTTTAGGGCGAGTCTAAATCTTGTAACATTGGTTATAATTATTGTCATCATTATTATCTTTTGACATGAATATCCTTCTGTGATTAGTAATCTTCTTATGATCATTGATCAATAGCATCCTTTCATTATTGTGGTTTGTATCATTCTTGATTAGTGCAATGTTTAGTAGCATTGTTATTAATATTGTTACTAATTAAAATGGGAATCAATACTTCTCTTAACTTATATGAAATATTGCCAATCAAAATGATTAATATGAAATGTTAAGATAAGGCATTGTTGTCCTAAAATTTCATGGATAATTATTGCCACTATTGTAAACTTAAAATGTATTTTAAGAGGTTAGGGAGACTATTATCAATTGTAGTTACCATTTTGTATATAGATTGATCTCATGGAATCGATAGTTAGAGAGAACAAGGTTAAAAAGTCATATTTACCTTAGTTGTGTTTTATTTCATGAAGGGTTCATTATCATTTTGATAGAGTTATTTATTAACATTGTTAAAGAGATATTTATTATAGTTATTTCTAATCAATGATCTCAAAATTAATGAGAAAAATCTATATTTCAAAATTCATGGTACATGCTCTCATTTACTTTCACTCTCTCATTCTTTGTGCAATTAGGATGGATTAAAAACTAAGTTGTTGTTTTGGTTTGACTATCAATTTGGGTTTGCAAATTATGTTCATGGATCTAGAAAAAAATAAAATTGGGTTTGGGTTCGTTTGGGTTTGTCCATACAAAAAAATGTAAAAATCATAAATATATAGATATATATTTGTAGCCTAAAAGAAGAAATTAAATTTAGAATACCACATAGCATCTTATAATCAACAAGACCACCATAAACTTGATTGCCATTGAAAAATAAATGATAAATATTAAAAATATTCATTGTTCAAACTTCAAGTTCAATATTAAAATAACAATATCAAGTTCAACAATTAGATTTTAGTGCCATGGATTTTCTAGATCATCATCATTAACATTAGATGATGTAGGAACATTTGAGGAACCACAAGCAGTGCCACTAGCACTTGCACTAAAAGTGTGTTCACTTTCAAACTCCTCAAGTGCAACATGTTGGGAAGTGGAAACATCTAAGGCCATATGATGTGGATCCATATCCCATAACTTCGAGGGGTTCTACAAGTGGTGCCCAAAAAAATACTTATAAAGCCAAAAAATAATATTTTTGGAGTGTTGAATTCATGTTTTTCATGAATGGTGCAAGTCAAGGGGTTAGACTCATTGAGTGCCTAATCAATACTCAATAAAAATTATCAAAAATTCACCAAAAAACTTTGTGATTTCACTCTCACGAAAATCATTGTCAAAGTCAAAGTCAAAGGTGAAAAAATTGAAATAAAAAAGAAAAAATCAAAATTTTGTCAAAATTATGATGGGTTCTTTGCAAGCTAACTAGGATCCATCTAGATCCTCCCTGAGTTTGTCTTGAATGAACCCAAATCTCCATGGCTAGGCTCTACTAGAATCCACAAAGGAACTAGACTAGACCACAAATTTGATTCAAAGCAGTCTTGGATTTAGCCGATCACCAAGCAGATCTGGTTAGCTTTAAAGCTAAGAAAATCAATTATTTCTTTTTTAAAAGATATACTACATTTTTGGGTATCTAATATTTTTCCAAATTTTTCCCCAATACCATCTTTTGATATGTCAAGAAATTCTCGAGAAAGATATTTTCTTATATGATACAACTATAGTTAAGAGATATGAAAGGAGGATGATTGAATCTGATTTATTCTCATACAACTACCTAGCAAGTATTCATAAAAAATCATTGATCAATATAGTATGAAATGTGTTGTATCCAAAAGCATATTGTTTGGATGAGAAATAATAGATGTTAGTTATAAGTGTGCATACCTTTGTTGGTTGATGCCCTTTGATTTGCATGTCTTCAAGAGTATGTAGCGCAAGATCATATAACTTCTCTTCACAAAAATAGGAAATAAGGGTGCTAAATGTTATCCAATTAGGAGAAATTTTTAACTTGTCCATTTTCTTGAGTGTTTGCATGACACTCTCCATCTCTCCTGCTCTAGAATAAGCCTTCAACAATGTATTCATCATTGCTAAGTCATAATTAACTTTTATACTTTCCATCTCCTTAGCTAGCTTCTTTACCTTTTCAAAATTGCCAATCTTAGAATAAGAAGAGATCATCACACTATATGAATACCCATCTGCAAAAAACAATGTTGTGTAATGGATTACTAAGGAAACTAATTCATATGAAACGAGAAAAAAATACATGTTTTGATTGAAAATTGACATGGAAATAGAACAAATCAACTTCAATACATAAAAATTGAGAAAGCAATATGAAGTTCCCATGAATGTTTGTAAACATCTCTCCATCTCTCTCTTTTGGAAAACCTCCCAAATGCTAAGTTGTAGACAAATTCACACAACTCATGATCTCAAAATGAAATCTAGACCTTATTTATAGTTCAATTAGGTAGAACACTATAAATCATGATGGAGACAAAGGATTTTGTGTGCCATAGTCTTTCATAATGCATCTATATAACATGTGATGGGCCCTAAAAATGTATAAAATTGTACATCTTTTTCTTATCCTTAATCATTCTTTTGTATCTAGAATACCCACCTAATCACTCCATTTCATCCATTTATATAAATATAAACTTGAAGTGATTCTTGTTTTATATTATGATTATTGTAGATAAATTGGTTGCTTTTTAAGTAGAAAAAGGTAGAATGGACTAATGATTTGAATTTGGAAGGATTAAGTTGTTTTGTATAGTTGCATTTTGTTAGCATTTAAATTTGCACCTTTCAATGTGACACAAAACGGAATAGATGTGCAGCATAACCGTTGTTTGAATTAGAAGACAAATATCCTTGTAAACAAAAATTAACCTAATCTAAACAATATATACTTGCTATTTCCAATCTATACAATGTTTTTGGGGTGGTTCACTCTCATGATGAATAAAACTAAAGATGTATCTGTTTGGACTTACCTAGGGAAAGATACTAACACACTCTTCAATTCAAAGTAAAATATTTTTATGCTTTTTGACTGAAAGAAAATGCTACAATTGCTACACATTTATGTTGTACATTTAAAAGTAGAGATTGAATGGTACAAGTACACATAAATATTGTATAGGTTCAAACATAAGAACACAAATGTTGTGGTGAATTAAATTAAGAGATAGTTACAAATCCACAATCCCTAACTTTAAGCAAACCTACAATACAAAATTTGCAAACTTGCTAAAAGCAATGTGATCTACCTCAACACACATAATGAATAATTAAAAAAATATCAATAGCAATTTAGAAGCAAGATATGCATTACTAAATTATATTTGAATGAATAACAAATTTTGAATAATAGACTTCTTGCGTGTAATACAAGCTTTATTACAAAATTAATCCTCTAGTTCTAAATCTAACCCATGCAATCTTTGGTTAAATTGATGGTAGAAATTATTACAAACACTAAAACCTCACATCTCTTGCTTTGTAAGAGATCTAAAGATAGATGATCTAACAATAGCTAACTTTTCAAAAAAATCATTGGGCTAAAAATATAACAAGCTATAAATAGTGCTAGCTAAAAATAGAAAATATCAAAATATACTCCTCTTTAAAATGAAGATGGCCAAAAAGGCTTCTAGATGGGTGGCTATAAATAAAAACTCTTTGATCATGGTGGAATTTTGATGATATTCTCAAAATTTGAAAATCCTTATTCAGCGAATTGATTATGTGCAAAGACCCCCTTGTTCCTAGGCGTACCCTTGGAGGCACAACTTAAAACACTTTTTAATAAATAATTTTACCTTAGTTGCCTTTTTAATACTTCCTCTATAGGACAACTTAAGTTATAATTATTTAATAATTTAATTATTCGTCCAAGTTGAGGAAAGCATCAAAATGAGATGAATATGAGATTTTGACCATACAATAATGTTTCTAAGGACTTATGATGACGAATTGAAACA